>JAVYIG010002655.1:0-234560 GCA_035222895.1 Strongylocentrotus droebachiensis | reverse complement strand
ATTTTAGGCTCTTTCCTGCCTGGTAACGTTTATTGGGAAGACAAAATAAAAATAAAAACTACTTTGCGCTTATAAACATAGTATCCAGCGCGTTCCCGTCATACTTCAGTTTCGATTTTGCTGTTAACACGGCTGGATATCTTCAGTACGTGGGTATAATATCACATACCCAAGGAATATTAATAGTGGACAGTTAAAGATAAAGGTGAGTTCTGTTCATCCGATTACATTGTGAAAGAAAAGGTGTGGAATGGATTAGACAAAGTTGATCATGGAGCATGTAAGTATTGGTGTGTACTGCAAAGTTCTGGAGTCATCAAATCATTAAAATTTGGGCCGGTCTTGGTAAAGTAGCAAGCACTGTACACAGAAAGATGTACATGTAATATGGGACTACATGGTGTCCGAGGCTACTAACCTTGATTTCCTAATCTTTCTATGCTCATTACTCTGCCAGTATACATTTTCTACCAAAATAATTGTTTGGCAAATGACATTTATTTGTAATCTTGAACATTCAGTGAAACTTTTCGTTTGATTCTGTGACAATTCATTTAAAAAAAAAACAGAACTCGCCTTTATCTTTAAGATGGAAAGCTACAGTGAACACGAGATTGTCCCGCACGTGCTGGATGCACCACCGCCCGCCATCTTGCGAGTGGAATGGAACGATGACGTCAAATGCATGCTTGGTAATGAACTTACTCCAACTCAAGTAAGTAGTAGTAGCAGTATAGTATCAGTAGTAGAATAAGTAAGGTATTAGTAGTATATGAATAGTAGTAGTAGTTGTAGTAGTAGTAGGAGTAGTAATAATAGTAGTATTATGTAGTATAGTAGTAGTAGTAGTAGTAGTAGTAGTTATAGAAGTAGTAGTAGTAGTAGTAGTAGTATAGTAGTAGTAGTAGTAGTAGTTGTAGTAGTAGTAGTAGTAGTATAGTAGTAGTATATAGTATAGTAGTAGTATTAGTAGCAATAGTAGAGTAGTAGTAGTAGTAGTAGTAGTAGTAGTGGTAGTAGTACTAGTAGTAAAATATATTGCCAAAGGTCATGAGTGCCGTTACATTGGGACTCGAACCGCGAACCATTATTTTGATCCACAATAACACCTGTAGAGATGTATCCGATTCATTCATTCTATCTTTCATAACCACTCGTTTTGATAAGATAATGCAGTTTCTATCTATGGGTAATGAAAATGTAAACGAAGTTAGTGATAAATAGGCTTAGGTAGTCGGTTGCATTATTCATCATACCTGTGCCCACCCTCTACCTCTCTCTCTCTCCCCCTCTCTCTCTCTCTTTCTCTCTCTTTATCTCTTTCTCTCTCTTTCTCTCTCTCTCTCTCTCTCTGTTTATATATCTCTTTTACACATTTTGTTCTCTTCCCCTCTATTTCTCTCTATCTCTTTCTTTTTCCTTTTCTGTCCCTCTCTCAACAAACCAAATTGTCAAAGAATTTTCATGATTTTGTGAAATCCAGCTTGTCATAAATATCCATCAACAATAACATTAGTCTGCATTAATGACTTGAGATGACCAGATTTGTTGTTTATAATTATGTGTGTTGTTGTTTTTCAATAATTTTTTAATTGCAAGCCTTCTTTTCATTAAATTTTCTGGGCCCTCAGGGAGAACAGTTCTGTCATATTAACAAAGCTGAATGGGCTATCCAGCCATTCGCTATATTTTTTTATTTTAAATGTACCTTTCTAATTTGTTTTGTATTGGAGTTTTTTGTATCGTAATTTGGAAAATAAATACCTTACCATATACTTTTACCATCCAAAGGTACAAAAGCAACCGTCGGTTTTGGAATGGGAGGCGGAGGAGGACGCCCTCTATACCATTCTCTTCACAGATCCCGATTCGCCCACTCGAACCGATCCGAACCGAGTCGAGGTCGTTCATTGGCTGGTTTTCAATATACCTGGTTGTGACGTCAGCAAGGGACTTGTCCACGCTGCTTACATTGAATCAGGTCCAGGGAGGGATCAGGTAAATATATGTATGGCGGATCCAGGGGCACATGGGGGCTGGGGCACGTGCTCCCCCCTTTTTGTTTTATTAAACCCTAAAAGGGCCGAGGGCTTATTATTTTCCAGGTGCATTATACATCACGTAAGATTTAATATCTTATAGGATTCTGATTCCTAAAATTGTTCTGAAATAGTTTTCTTTATAATCATTATATAACTTATAACCATATGAAATTAAATATTTTGTATTTCCTATCATTGCTGTAATGATAAACGGTCCCAAAAGTAATACGACACACGTACATTGTCTACAAGGTCATCATCAAGCATTTACGCTTTTAATATGACATGTGGTTTCCTGCTTTTTCCTTTGTAAAAAACTTGCTAAACATACATAAGATATCCATTCTCCCCCTTATTTCTTATTTTTATGGAGATTTTGTTTTCATGATGGTTCGGCACCAATCAATATATTTGTTTTTGCTTGTATTTTAACCAAAAACATATTTTGTCAATTTAACTTACATGTTATTCATTATATTTATTTGTATGATGTTTCTCTGTATTGATGAAAAAGTGGAAATAAAACAAAACAAACAAACAAACAAACAAATATTTTCATTTAGGTATGCTAACTCTCCTTAAAACAAACGCGATCGCAAAGACTTTTGAGAAATCAACCGAAGTACAATTTCATGACCCTAATATTGCATTATAATATTCCAGCTGGTCACTAGGTTCTGGAGGCAAGACTGTTGAAATTGCCTTAACTTGATTTCCGAAAGTCTTTACGATCGTGTTAAACTGTCAAAGCCCCCCCCCCCAAAAAAAAGAGATATATTTGAACTCCTTGGCATAAGAAGTTCTAGAGGGGGAGGGTTATGGGTTGAGCCCCCCCCCCCTCCCCCAACAACAACAACAAAAAATATGTAATAATAATAATTTAAATAAATACATAAAATAAAATAAAAAATCTTTCAGCTCCCCCCTTTTCTCTCGATTACAGAAAGATTTATGTAAATGTAACCCCGAGCCCCAAAGAAAAACTTCTATAACCTTGCCTTCTCCTTCTTTAATTCTTCTCTCGACACAGGAATCCATAGGTACGTTTACCTCATCTACAAGCAGTCTCAACCCATCACCCCTAATGATCCCTACCGCCCCCGCAGCCCCGAGAGACGCAAGCCCTGGAACACCAGACAATTCGCCGAGGAGTACGGCCTAGGGGCGCCCATTGCGGGCAACTTTTACATTGCTCAGTTTGACGATTATGTGACCGAGTTCCGAGCGGAGATGATGGCTGCTGGATCAAAGTAAAGCGTGTCCTCTCAAAATGTTTGTGTACAACCTTTTGAAGGGGTCATGCACTTTGATAATTTTTCATGAAAAGTCTCAAGTTAACGGAATTATTTTGTAGAGCCTCCGTAGGAAGAGTTTTGCAGAAGGACTATGTTGTATTTTTTGTGTGTGTTTTGTGGGGAGGTGTCATTATCAATACGAATGTACTGCTTATATATCACTCAAAGACAGGGTATTCTACCGACACTATATCAGATTACATATACTGCCATCTGCTGCTCACAGTGTCCGTTGTGTCGACCACTTGAAATTATTAAAAAAGTTATTCAAGAACCCTGTTTGTTACAGAGGTTTTTATTTATTTTTTAGTTAAGGCTAAATTATAATCCGTGTGAATGTATAAGGTGTTCTTACAAGTGAAAGTTTCAATTGATTACGCAAACAATTTTGTACCTAACCAATATTAATTTTGTGTGTGGAAACAATATCATTTTTTGTCTTCATTTTTGCTTGCCAAATATATGATTAATTAATGGACACACCAAAGATGAGTAAAATGTTGTTTTTATTACTTGGCTCTGTGTTATTTACAGTGTAC
Organism: Strongylocentrotus droebachiensis; assembly: GCA_035222895.1. Taxonomy (NCBI): domain Eukaryota; kingdom Metazoa; phylum Echinodermata; class Echinoidea; order Camarodonta; family Strongylocentrotidae; genus Strongylocentrotus; species Strongylocentrotus droebachiensis. The sequence continues at coordinate 230,684 of JAVYIG010002655.1, read as the reverse complement.
AAAACTGGAAAGATCAGGCGACTGCTTGACAAAGCCTCCACCGAACGACTTGCCCACGCCTTCGTCTCCTCCCATCTGGACTATTGCAACTCCCTCCTTGCCGGCCTCCCAATTTCTCATATATCTCCTCTCCAGCGCATCCAAAATTCAGCAGCTAGATTGATCACATTAAGTAGGAAATATGACCATATATCACCTGTTCTTCGCTCACTTCATTGGCTACCGGTCCATTCTCGCATTACTTTCAAAATCCTACTTCTTTCGTACAAAATAACACATAACCTTGCCCCTAAATATCTTCTTGACCTAATCTCCTTCGATCCTCCTCTTCTGCCAGATCCCTCCGTTCATCTTCCACCATGCAATTAATTCACGGCCCACGAACAAAAACCCGTTATGGTGACCATGCCTTTTCATCGATTGCCCCCGCCCTCTGGAACAAACTCCCACCCCATATTCAAAATGCCCCATCCATTGAATCATTCAAAACCCACCTTTTTAATCAGTTATAGTTTACTGGAGGCGCACACAAGTAGTTAATTCCATTCAACTCAATTGTATTGTATTGCATTGTATTAGCAATATTTCATTTTACTTTGTTGCTTTTAAGGTATTGAACATGTTGAATAATTAAAAGTTAGACAGTACCACCTGTGCGCTTAGAAACGTCTGTATAAAGCGCCCTATAAATGTAATTATTATTATTATTATTACCCCCTTCGCTCGAGAATCCTGGATTATCTTACATGTATTTCTTGAGTAATGCTGTCACTGTGTTCAGGGGCGGATCAAGGATTTGCCGATAGGGGGGCCTAAAATGTGAAAATCGCGCCGACCAATATCTCGCTTAAGGGGGGGGGGGGGGAGGGTAGTGAGCATCATTTTTTTGGTATATCACCCCAAAAATGTGAAAATCGAGCCTACCAATATTTCGCTCAGTGGGGGGGGGGGGGGGGGGGGGGTAGTATGCATAATTAATTTTTTGTATTTGACCCCGAAAACTTTTTTTTTTTTTTTTTTTTTTTATTAAGTTGAACAATTTGAAAAATTATGGAAAGCCGTTAGCATCTATGTAATATTTTGTAAAAGTTATTTTAAAAGGCATAAAATGTTGATTCAAATCATTCATATTTTCTATTATCAAGGAGATTTCATGTTCTTATGCGGAATTTATGAAAAGTCTAAAATAAATGAATTTTTGCTTTTGAATATATTTAATTTTAAGGCTACAAATGGCTCTCCATAATATTTAAGTTCGACTTAGGATCTTTGTGAAACACCCCCTGGGGTTGTCAGTAGCTCAATTAAGGCCTTGATTGGAAGTACACGTATTACTGTTATTTTGATGTCATTATTGTTCGGTTTCTGTACTTTTCTTCAATTTTAAAGCGGAAGGGATCAATTTATGGTTCATTGCTCGCCAACTATTGTCCTTGAGAATATTCTTCAATTATACCTTTTGTAAACTAACTCCCTATTCACATTGGCAGTGGTTTACATTTCAGGATACAAATAACCTTTTCTTAATGTGTTTTTTGTTATTTTGTTGATAAGAGTCTGTCAATCATATTTTTAGTTTTCTCAAGGCCCCCTTTCAACGAATTTCGGATCAGATTTCTTTTACCGCTAATAAATGTATGTAAAGTAATCATCCATTTGTACTGGAAGTTTAGCGCCGCTATAATTTTTTCGTTTCATATTAGGTAGAGAATTTGACAAGCCAGGGTCAAATTAATGTTAGTACATTTCTCTGAAAGTTTAAGGAAACGTCAAAGCTTCCGCGCTTCACTTCGCGCGGGAGGGGGGAACTGAATTTAGACAAGGATAAAGAGTCGAGAACGGTACACGAATCGTCTTCTTTCTCTTAAAGTTTAATTAAACCTCTAATCCCTCTCCCTGCACCCACCCTCCTATAGGGAGCGCACTCTGTAAGTGATCAATATACCGCCCCCTACACTTATATAGCTACGCTCGAAGGAGAGAAAGAATGGAAGGGGGGTACAGCAGGGGCGGATCCAGGATTTGCCGATAGGGGGGCCTAAAATGTGAAAATAGCGCCGACCAATATCTCGCTCAGTGGGGGGGGGGGGGGGGGGGTAGTGATCATAATTTTTGACCTCGAAAATGTGAAAATCGTGCCGACCAATATTTTGCTCAGTGGGGGGAGGGGGGGGGGGGGGGGTGGGGGGGGGGGGGGGGGGGTAGTGATCATAATTTTTTTTCTCGTATTTGACCTTTGAAAATGTGAAAATCGTGCCGACCAATATGTCAGGGGGGGCCGGGCCCGTCGGCCCTCCCCCCCCCCCCCCCCCCCGTGGATCCGCGCCTGGGCAGGACACTGATTGGTGAGAGGTCCAGCGGGCGGAGCCCCCAGAAGATCAAGGGTTTTAGGCACTAAATTGTGGTCAGTTGAGTATCAAGGGGCCTGCCCAAGGGCCCTTGGTTGGGTCCCGGGGGCAGAGCCACCGGAAGCTCAGGGGTTTTAGGCGTCTAATTACGGTCAGATGAGCAATTTTTGATACCTTATTTTGTTGTGACATTGGTAGTTAACTATTCTTTCTTTCTTGCTCTCTTTCTTTCTATTTCTCTTTAAAATGCTTTTCCAAAAAAAATTGGGGGGGGGGGGGAGCTGGAGGCTCCCGATCCCCGCCGTTCCGCGGGCCCTGACATGTAGGCATCTCAAGAAGCATATTTCTTGCCTGGCTGTTTATTTACAAACGCATACAAAAAGTATAATTTACTAAAGAATGAGGAAAAATCTCGGAAAATTATGTCATTTCAGCATTATGTGTAAACCACCGTTTTGGAATTAGAAATAAACCACGTTTAAATTGTATTTCCCCCGAGCCCCCTCCCCGATCAATACGCCAGTGCCCCCCCCCCCCCCCTCCGATCTACACTTTGTTTGTTTTTTCCTTCTTTTTTTCCCCCGTCTTTTTTTTTGTCCTCCTTTGTTTTGTCCTTTTTTTGTCCCTCCTTTTTTTTTCCTTCTTTTTTTTTCCCAGGTGGGGGGGGGGGGGGCCGGGCCCCCCCCCCGGATCCGCCACGGACTGTGTTTAATTAGCATAATAGCTCTCGGTACGCTTCCCGATCGCCTGACCATAAGTGTCGCGTGCTGGGTACGTGATATAATAACCGATACATCATCATGTGATATCATTCGTGTCCTACGCCTTCATGCACGGCAAAAATAGAGCGACTGTGGAGAATCCAGTACATAATCCCCCCCCCCCCGTCACTCTCATACACAATTGCTATCCACCCGTGTCCATCAACCTCTGAAATGAACCCTAATGGCGTATGTATCGCACATTTTCCGAAATGGACCCTAATGTGAACCCTTTTTGTACCCTTTTTGGTTTTTTGTGCGATATCAGTGCTTGAAAAACACCCCCTTTTTAAGGAAAACGTCGACGCCGCCGTATAGCTGAAAAGGACACCGTTTCGACGCTTTGCTGGACGCGGGTGCGTAGCCACTCATGTTGGGAGTGACCACTCCCCCACCCCCACCCCCGGGTGCAGACACCACAACCGCCCCCTTTTTTGAGGGCCCAGAAGGAAATAAACACTGCTACATGTATCTTGATGCAAAGAACTGGAAACCTCTTTTAATGAGTCTTTCTAAGCTAGATCCGCCCCTGAAATGTACCATGACCTATTTTGCCTTTCCCTCGTAAAACCCCAATTCCTCTTCTCTAATCTGCATGATATCATAGTTTGATAATAAAATATGTCATAAACCTAGCGTAGCGGGCTGCATTATACTAATAAAACTAATTTATATCTGATCTCGAGCGGGTTTCGTTTCACGTGAGCGCATTTCAGTCTCGCTTTTCTTCCACTGATGTTTTATTATCACATCTGTCCTGATGTTGCACGGAAGCGTTCAGTTTTTGTGAGAATTCAGGCGTTGACAATATCGGGATATTCTTTTCCATATTTAGGAACTGTTACGGGAGTAGCTTGATCGAGTAGGCCGAACAGAAGACCTCACAATAAAAGGTACGAATGGGTTAGCTTAATGATGTTTCTAAATATTAAAACCAGATAATATTTTCTCGCATTTCTAGCTATGCAAGTTCAAGGTAGAATCAAACTTGGCACGCATGTTTAACATATTCCAATCAAAAAATTAATATTTATGGCGGAAGCAGAACCGGAAATTCAGCATTGGGTGGTACTTTCTTGTCTTTATTTATTTCCATTTTTTCTTAAGTTTTTCTAAAGTGTTGGGAGCCCCATACAATAATGATGGCAAAAGTTCACTTAAATTGTATCACAATGTGAAAGAGGATGTAATTTAAAACAAATGTGTTCGAAGTCGAATATTGATGAAAGAATACACAATTTAGATTTTATGCGTACAACAGAAAACCCAAAATATGTATTCTTTTGGCAATATTTGTCTTCAAACACATTTCTTTCTTCTTTTTTTTTTTTTTTTTTTTTTTTTTGGGGGGGGGGTCGCTTGCAGAAGTGTGTCTTAAATGACATGCTCTTTCACAATATGATACAATAATATTTAAGTGAAATTTTGCCATCAAATGTTGGCACTTTAGGGGATTTAAAGCGGGACTGTACTACTTAATTGTATAGCTACTTGCGCCCTCTATACAGCCAACAATGCCTAAGCGGTATCCGTTGATCCCCCATGATCCCCTTTTTTCGTATGTTAATTTAGAGCTGATTTGATGAGATAAGCGGCTGCCAGTAACCACGCAGGGAGGTATAATCGCTCTCCTGGCCAAACTAGTGCAGACAGGCTTTAACTCAGATATAATGACGACAAAACCTGATGACTATGAGCACATGCAGTCGTGAAATCGATTAACAAATACAGGTTTAAGTGAAATGAATGAGCTGAAATGTCGGTAAATATTTGACCAAGTAGAGGAAATATACGTATGTTAGTGTAGGTGGGCGTATCTGTGGGTGTGTGTGTGTGTGTGCGTGTGCGTGAGTACATGCGTATGTGCGTGCGTGTTTTCAACACAGAGAGGAGGCAGGAAAGTGTCAGTTAGGTATACAAACAACACCCCGCACCCACCACACAAACACGATGTATATTTGTGTATTGGGAATAGGCACAAAACCTGACACTAACATATTAATGTTGTACAGTTTATAAATTCTGTGTTTTTATTGACAACATTGTAGTTCAATCATATTTGTTCTCACTACTATAGTTTGAAGATTGACTGTAAAAAAAACCACCTCAATCGAGGCACACACAAAAACAAATTTCAGTAAACGATAATAATTATTTTCTACAAAAATCGATTATTCTCGATAAGTTTTGTACTTGAAGCTTCTAGCACAATTTCAGCTCACATGACCAGAACTAAACGGAAATATAAAAGCTAGGAAGCAACCCTCCAAGCAATGGTAATTGAATCTAGGGGAGGGGTCCAAATCTGACTCGTGACCCCCTCTAAACCCTCGATTGAGGCACACACCAAAACAAAAGTGTAGTACACAATAATAATTATTTTCTACAAAAATCGATCATTCTCGATCATTTTTAGATTTGAAGCTTCTATAATTGCACAATGTCAGCTCACATGACCAGAACTAAGCGGAAATATGAAAGTTAGAAAACAACCCTTCAAGCACTGGTGATTGAATGTAGGGGAGCCTGGGGAGGGGACCACATCCGACCCGTGACCCCCTCGAAAAACTCTCTTGTAACTCCTTCTTGTATTTGATAATGACCTTCTTGTGTGTGGGGGGGGGGGGGTGTTTATGTGGGTTTTGCCTGTCAGAGAAAGTTAGAGTAAAAGTTACCCCCACATCTGACCATAATTATGGTTTGATTATCAGAACAATTATGATTGTTCTGCCCCTCTTATTCTTAACCATGGTTCCGCCCCTGACTGAAGGTCATGTCATTAACATAATTGGATCCTTGGGATTGGTGCAAGATTATAATAACAAGCGCCATCGAACGTAACGAGGACTCCATTTCCTTTCCAAAGACACGCCATTGCTATAAAGGAAAATTGTACATCAGCTTTGGGGGCTTTAATAAATTAAACCAGTGATTTCCTTGAACCAATTCAAACTGCCAAGCAAAAGCTCGTATTTCTCGTAAATTGACAATGGATTTTCAACACTGTTGGCGGATCCAGGGGTAGCATGAAGCATGGGGGCACACCCCCCCCCCTTTAAAAAGCTAATCTGGCATACCTTAAGTACACATTTCAAACAGAAATGTGCCCCCAATTTTTACCACTGGCAATAATTTCACAGCCCCCCTAAAAAAAAGGTACCTGCAAATGCTATATCCCTGTGCTTGTCACACATTTTAATTCTTTATTTTTGTAGTAGTAGTGCCCCCTCCCCTGCCGAAAAGAAACATCGACCCGCAACTGGCGAACAGAGGTCACACTCCAGATGTAAATAAAAAGAAGCGTGAAAATTGAAATCCATTGTGAGAATAAAGTTCAATGCCAACGAAAGCGACAGAATAAATATGAAATTGTAACACTTTTTAAAAGGATCGATAGTTATTCGCAAATCACAATGGATGGCTGTTGAGTGATTTGATATATTGATGTAGCCTGAATTCACACCTAAGCCTTGATTCCCCTGCTTTAAAAAAAGGCGATATTATGCGTGTATATTAGGAGTACTATCGGGAAATACCCCCAAATGTCTTTTCTTTGACAATATATTCGCCCTTTAATTTGATATTGTTTATGGGTGATTACATGAAATATGTTTCTAATACGATATAATTATGTATGAGCCCGTGTTCCTGAGCTTCGACGGTAATATGGGCCACGGCCTTTGTCACGTATTTCATATATATATACGTATTCTCTTGATATGAGTATTGACCATTGAATATTGAATATAACGGTCAAGCGGAACCTATATAGCGGGGGCAAATCGAAATCAAGACCTGGACAACTGCTGTAGGTCAGCGAGCTGTCTGGAGAACAGCTGTAGAGTGAAGGTGAAGGCGGTCATTGGCGCTTCGAGACGGACAGCTACTATACTACCATTGAATATTGGGACTATCTGGTTTACAATTATTAATCATACTCGTATCAAGAGACTTTTTATTCATGGATGAAATATATGGGTATATGTAATATATTATGTCCTACGTATTGCAGGTAATTGTTAACTATATTTCTTTCAATAAACCTAATTCATGCTTTCCCTTTTTGCTTATCTTCTGACCTTGTCTGACACCCCATTCATATCAGGAACAGACGAGGTCAAATATTTTTCTCAAGTCTTTATTGATTCTCATTTTCTGGTAGCGTAGCGTGGCGTATGGTGGGGCAGGGGGTCAGGTCATCTTTATTTTCCCACGTTGCTTTTTCCCTTTTCCCTCCTGCCCCTTCCCTTTCATTCTCTCTCTCTCTCTCTTTCTCTCTCTCTCTCTCTCTCTCTCTTTCTCTCTCTCTCCCTCTCTCTCTTTCTCTCTCCCCCCTCTCTCTCTCTCTCTCTCTCTCTCTGTCCCCATTCCCCCTTCCTCTCTTCTCTTGTATTTTCTTTATTCTCCTTTTTTTATTTTGGACACGTGCCTCTCTTGCAACTCCCTCCCATCACCATCTATACTCCATTGACTGAAAGAACCAGAATGGACACGAAGAAGCGCGGCCGGGGCGTGGCATATATGGCGGGCGAAACATGCCATATACATGACAACTATACAACCATACATCCATTCGATGGATGTAAGGTTTTAACCAATCAGAACGCAGGAAACTGTACAACTATACAACCATACAACTATACGACTATACGGCTATGCATCCATCGAACGCATGTATAGTTTACAGCGTGCGGGCCGAAGTGCCATAATCAACAACCATACAACTATACGACTATACGTCTATAAAGCTCGGGTTTCAACTACTGCTCGTGCGGTGGTTTCTCTCTCCCCCTCCCAAAACAACTGCTGCTCGTGCAGTGGTTTCTCTCTCCCCCCCTCTCTCCTCACAAAACAACTACTGCTCGTGCAGTGGTTTCTCGATCTCTCCTCACAAAACAACTACTGCTCGTGCAGTGGTTTCTCCCCCCCCCCCCCCCCTCCTCACAAAACAACTACTGCTCGTGCAGTGGTTGTTTTGTGAGGAGAAAGGGGAAAAGAGAAACCACTGCACGAGCAGTAGTTGTTTTGTGAGGAGGGGGGGGGGGGGGGAGAAACCACTGCACGAGCAGTAGTTGTTTGGTGAGGAGAGAGGGGGGGGGGGGAGAAACCACTGCACGAGCAGTATTGTTTTGAGAGGAGAGAGGGGAAAGAGAAACCACTGCACGAGCAGTAGTTGTTTTGTGAGGAGAGAGAGGGAGAGAGAAACCTCTGCACGAGCAGTAGTTGTTTTGTGAGGAGAGAGGGGGAGAGAGAAACCACTGCACGAGCAGCAGTAACCCCTGGCTTTATAGACGTATAGTCGTATGGTTGTATGGTTGTATAGTTGTTGATTATGGCACTTCGGCCCGCACGCTGTAAACTATACATGCGTTCGATGGATGCATAGCCGTATAGTCGTATAGTTGTATGGTTGTATAGTTGTACAGTTTCCTGCGTTCTGATTGGTTAAAACCCTACATCCATCGAATGGATGTATAGTTGTATAGTTGTCATGTATATGGCATGTTCCGCCCGCCATAGGCATATACGTCAAGGATTGTTATAATTCATATTTTGGCCACAGCGCCATTATATTCGATCTCTTCCTCAGTTGCTCAATAACCGTTTCATCAGTTGATTGTGCCCTAAAATGATATAATTTTACTGTAGAAAAAAACCGGTCACACATCGAAATGATGCCAAAATCCGGTCTATGATAAGTTAAAGTTATTTACATTGGCACATAATGATTCTGGCACATTGCTGTACTTGTTTATGCTATCTTTCCTTGATCACTGTGAAGATATTATGTTAGAAATGGAAGTAATACCAGAATCGAAACTAATAAACCAACAAATACTGGTTTCGAGAAATTCAGTAGCGAAGTCTCATTAGCATATTAATTGGTGACCAACAGTGATAATTTTAGTATCTTTTCTACATTATAAGGCGGTGTCACACAGAGGCCAAAAATCCGGATTTTAGTTATCCGGATTTTAGTTATCCTCTTAATTGCTGTCTGCCATCAATTATCCCTTTAAAAATCCTCTAACGAAGCAAGAAAATTCTCCCTTCAAAGGATTTTTCAAGAGATTTTTTAAGGGATTTTTCTGTGTGACACCGCCTATTGAATTGAATTGATAAGATTTCAGTATCTCTGGGTTCACATTCGTAAAACTTTACTAAGCTTGTTATCAAGTAATTACATACTTCATTGACAACTATATTGTTAGTAAGGTTTTATGATTATGGGTCCAGATGACTGTAACAATTAGATAAACTTGAACCCTGAATCAAAGGAAAACCTCAAAGGAAATAAAATATTCATCTCAGTTTATGTTCACAATTATATAATACAAATCAATAATACTAACTTGGCATTGTATTTGTATGAAACACACCTTGGAATTACCCATTATGATTATCGTTATCGGTGACATACGTGTGACCGACTCAACAGCTGGAATCCGGTCATGTATGAATCGTTAGGATCTTTAATTTACTCGTTGCGTGTTTCATTACGTATTTTGGTGATTTCGTCTTCAACTCGTACGTGTGACCGACCCTTAACAGCTGGAGCCCGTTCATGTATATGATTCGTTAGGGTCTTTAATTTACTCGTTGCGTGTTTCATTACCATGTTACGTATTTTGGTGATTTTGTCTTTCATTCGTGCGTGTAGATCCGATCGTGCATGTAGGGAGCTCTAAAAAGGAAACAGTCATGCAGAAGTATGAGGAATACAAGATTGTACCTGACATCATTGACTCCCCGCCTGGGGAGGAGCTGTCTGTAGAATGGAAGAGAAGTAAGGTGAAGTGTTATCCTGGTGATAAGCTTACTCCAACTCAGGTAAGAGAATGCATCATTTTCGTCGTCGTCGTCATCGACTTCATCATCGTTATCATAACCATCATCAGCATCAATATAATTAAAGCCGGGGTAATAATAAATGCGCCTCGGAATATTATCTAGATAGACGGCGCTATAGAAATGCCTATTATTATTATTATTATCATCACTTATGTCATTTGGCAAGACATTGATCTACATTTGTCACACTCAACCCAGGTGAGGTAAATGGGTATCTGGTAAGATTATTCCTTGAAATGCACTGAGCGCTGATAACGGCTGCCAGAGCTAAAGCTATTATTTCCAAAGCTCTACACGGAAGCACATAGAGATGTTATTTCATAACGTATTATGCGCTATACAAGAACTGAATATTATTATTATCATTATCGTCACCACTATCGTCATCATCACAATCATTATCATCACCACTATACCATCATCATTATCGCCATCATTATCATCTTTATCGTGTTTGTCGTATGCATCTTCTATCTTTTTTTTCTCTTCTCGTTTATTTTCATTCCTACATGTATGCCTCTTGTGTTTGCTGTTTTTATTACTCTTCTTCCTCCTCTTCTTTTCTTCTCTTCTTCTTTCTCTACTCCTCTATTCTGTTTATTTCGTGATTTGTATGTTTGTGATAAAGAGGCACATTTTCACTATTAAAGTGTACTTTTTTCACTCCCTCGCGAAATTTAGAAAATTGATGTTCGTCGTCTATGTATGTATTCCTTCTATTCTTTCTTTCTTCACGATTTCAATAGCATTTCTCTCTGGTACCTATCCAAACTCTATTCTACTAATCTCACCCTCTGGCAATGATTAAAACTTGTATAATAAAGTTCAAGTTCAAGTTCAAAAAACATTATACTCGTAAAAATTTTATGAACATACTTTGCACATATATTCGCACTGTTGTACTTTAGATGTTTATTGCAACAACCTTTATGTTTCATCGGCGTGTGCGAAAAGCCATTAACTTTCCAAAATAACATTAGAGGGTTTGACATCTACTGTATATCGAGTTAATCGGTTACGTATTTTGCTCGTATTGTATGCCAAACAATGAAATAAAAATAGACACAAAAATTCAATGTCAATGTCATGATGGGCCGTCTCTTGATAACATGTTTGCATGTGCTCAAGTCGAATATTCGCAAATTTCAATAAGCAATGTAATTCAATATTTCAATAAGCAATGGAAGACCAGCTCTCCCATGTCGGGTAAGCTGAATGTGGGCAATCCACCGTATCTCATGCATTGTTATTATGTTTTTATATGAAAATAAATACTACTACTACTACTACTACTACTACTACTACTACTACTACTACTAGTTGTATGTAGGTATTTGCTTATCACAGCTGTAATGAAGAAAAGTTGCATTGCGACTGTAAATTAATACAATTATGGCAGGTAACAATGGATAAGGTAAAAACGGGCTACCCCTACCACCCACCCACCCACCAAAGTACCTCCCTCCCCTAAACAGAAAGAATTCTGCCCCAATTTGACAAACTTCTTGATGAAACACTGAGTCGAATGCCTGGTGTTGATGTTTTGCGTATTATAATGCGCAATTTGTCAAAGGTTGAGGTAATTAAGGACACTTTCCTTTCTTCATTATTTTGTCCCGTCTATGCCCGTCTCTAAAGAATCTAAAGTGTTTAGGGCTCGATTATGATTAGCGGTGTTGCCATAATTTTTTTTTTAGGTGGACGGTAACATCGAAAAAATATTGTGGTGCGATGTTAAAGTACACGCTTGCATTATTGTCATTCTTCAACGGGATATGTAGCTACTAATACAAGCCTTTCATGTGTATTGGTAACACATAGCATAAATATTGCAACTAATGGTTGCAGTTCCATTTTTGCACTTTCCCCGAAAGTAGAAAGAAATTTAAAGAAATTTTAGGGGCGTATGCCCTTCGTATGCAGGCTCCAAACTTTGAAACACCACTGAAAACAAAAAAATAAATGAAGAATTACTGTTACCCTCTGATTTCTCCCACTCTCTCTCTCTCTCTATCTCTCTCTCTCTTATTTCTCTCTCTCTCTCTCTTTTTCTCTTATTTCTATTTCTCTCTCTCTCTCTCTCTCTTATTTCTCTCTCTCTCTCTCTCTTATATTTCTCTTTCTCTCTCTCTTTTCTTCTCTCCCCTTCCCCCTCTCTCTTTCTCTACCTCCCTCTCTCTCTTATTTCTCTCTATCTCTCTTATTTTCTCTCTTTATCTCCCTCTTTCTCTTACTCTCTCTCTTTCTTTCTCTCTTCTCTCTCTCTCTCTCTCTTAACCCCTCTCTCTCTTATCTCTCTCTCTCTCTCTCTCTCTCTCTCTCTCTCTCTCTCTCTCTCTCACACACTCACACTCTCATCATGCTCTCTTAAAGGTGCACACACCGCCCGTTCTCGATTGGCGTGCCCGCCAGGACAACCTGTACACGGTCGTGTTCGTCCATCTGAGACCCGTGGGCGAGCCGGTCGATGAGGAGCTTCATTGGTTGGTCTTTAACGTACCCCAGGAGAACATGATGAGGGGCCAGGTCCATGCCGAGTATCTCGAGTCAGGACCAACGGAAGGCACAGGTAGGCTATATATTCTTCTTGTTTTGTTTTATTTTATTATTTTATTATTTTATTTATTTATTATTATTATTTTGTTTTAAAAAATATAATAAGTAGGCCTATTATTATTATCCTTTTTAAATTGTATTATTATAGTTTCTTTTTTTTTTTTTGGGGGGGGGGGGTGGGGGGTACCTTATAATGTATAATAATAATAATGATGATACTAATGATGTATGTACATTGTACTTTTCTATACGCATGTTCAATGCGCTTTACGATGATTTTGTTAACAGAAGAGGTGAGTTTTTAGATATTATTTTGTTTCCCCCCCCCCCCCACCCCCCTTCTCTTCCAACAAGGAAACCTTAGGAGAGGCGTCAAAAATCATGCGCCTTTGTAAAATTAACCACGGGAAATATCCCATTCCTTCTGACAATCCCTGATCCGCCTCAATTGATAGGAATTCTAGGTACTCCGATATAATGTTATGCTCCTGCCACAGCCCCGGCCTTTATACTTCGTCAAATGTATTTGAACGATCATAACATAGGCCATTTTCGTAATGTAAACAATTTGAACGCACAAATCTTTGATAAGTGCCTCGTTACAATTTATTTCATTCACCCGTTACGAGTGATTGTATTTCAATAGTGAATTTTAATAGAATTGTATACATTAGTTGTCGCTTCGCAATTGCAGGACAAACATTATGGCTTTTCCCAGGTACCTTACAACACGGAATGTATGCAATTCACATTCTGACTATCGAAATCAATTATTCATAACAGGTGAATGAAATGATTTGTAACATGGCACTTAACACAGATTATATGCATTCAAGTTGATTACATAACGAGAATGGACTTTTGGCTTTCCAATAGAGCGACACAAAACAGAGTGCCTAAGAGTGACATTGCTTGTAATTTTCTATTATCAATAAGGGGAACTTTTGAAAATAACATCTACTCATCAGAAGAGAAAAATGAGCGACAATTTGCATGGATCGGTTCCCAAAAGTATGAACGCATTTGAAGAAACGAATTATGTCCATAGCTATACTACGTCACACCTGGTGAAGACTTCATACTTCACCGTCAAGTATGACACCTTTCTCATTAAAAAAAGCTTATCTGCTGATCCGATGGATTTAAACCGTATTGTAGTCCTACTGTTGATACATGGTTGAACATATTGCCCATATAGTTGGAATATATATTTCTTACCTCTTTTCATTAAATGATTGTGACAATATGATTTATTCTTGATAGATAAAGTTTATATCTTCTCAGAACTTCATTCATCAAACATTGTTGATCTTCCTGGGAACAAATGAAACGTTATCTATCAAGAACAAATCAAACTGCCATCATTTTTTTAAGCGAAGGTATAAGAAACATTTATTCAGACTTAATGGGCTATAGTGTATATAATATTTCGACGTTAATTTAATTCAGTGAAAACGATTAAATTGTGGGAATCAATATCCAGGGTTTGAGTATTCTAAACAGGTGCCTGACCCTGCATTTTCCACGTTGGCCCATATATGGTTTGGGATTCTCGGCGTGCGATGTATAATAATTATTACAATGCATTGTGAAAATCGACACTGTGTAAACAGAGCATGTGTTACATTTCACGTTGCATAATTAGCACAATGAAGAATAGTAGTAGACTTACTACCATACATGAATGCAATTATAGGCATACAAGGCAGGAAAGAGGGGGATGAGCGGCTCAGAAAAGTAGCCTCCTAGCTCCCCTCCCGATGGCGATGATTTTAAAATTGCCCACATTCGGGAAAACCGTTACCTTATTATGTTCGGGCTCATATTCCGGCAGCGACGTGATCTATTTGCGATTTGTGTTTCTTAGCCTATCTAATATTGGCGATGAAATTTAATTCTCACTATCTATGACAAGTAACGTCAGTCTTTCGCTCGCTCGCCTTGCTCACTCGATCGACACATTTAGAAAATGAAAAATTTATATTGTGGCAAGATACTAGTAGGGCGAGAATGTGACGTCAGCAGGCTGTTAAATTAATTAATGCAGAAGGAATTAACATATCGAATGATCGACGCATTTATTATCAGTTAATATAGATGTAGCATATTAATGTATGTATGTCATCGATTGTAGACAAAATGAACATCATAGTTCAAATTCAACAAGTCATAAATTCGAATTAAAATGCAATGTCTACACCATTTTGACAATCTGATCACTCCAGTTGAGAATAACATACTCTTCTCCGTCTTTATGCTGCTTCCACGAACCGTATGCTCACACGATGCGTCATTTTCCTGACGTATGTAGGACTGCGTCAACGACTGACGCCGCCTTTGGTGTGCCGTATGGAAGTAACATCATACAAAAACTTAATTCAAAATGAAGAGTGCAAGCACTGTGTTAAGTTACTAGCGTAAAAATTAGTTATCTTGATAGAATGATAGGGTATAGGCATTGGTAAAAACGATATAGATATGGCGCAACAACATTAGACCCTACACACTAAGAAAAAATGGTGCAAGTATGCACCTTTAGGGGTGCAAACCGATGCAACATGCGCGATGCGCGATTCTTTGATCGTCCCCAGATCGTCCCAACTAATGAAAATGTTCTTCTTCTCCATTCTCATCACAGGCGTTCATCGTTACGTCTACCTGGTCTACCGTCAACCCTCGACCACTCGTATCACCCCTAAGTTCCCCTACCAACCCCGTCATCTCGATGGACGCAGGCCATGGAACACTCGCAACTTCGCCAAGGAGTACGATCTCGGAGAACCCGTGGCCGGCAACTTCTACATGGCCGAGTTCGATGAGTCCGTTCCGCCGTTCGTCCACGAGGTCACAAGCAACACAGGCCACTTCTTGGACGGCGTAAAGTGATGTCGGCAATTAGATCACGGTGACGACAACGGCACCACGGATGGCGTCGTGACCGAGTACATGATGTCGACGATGATTGATTAATTCTCACTTGCGAATCCGATAGGGAAGTTCCGCTAGCTTTAAAGAATTTAGTCGCTTAGATAATTTATTGGTCGTTTTATACATTTTAAAAGAATATACGCGAAGGGCGAGACAATAATTCTTTATCAATATCCAAGATTTTTGGTTCGTTCGGTGCGATGTATTCTAAGCTTTTGTAAGGATTTTGATATAAAATAGAACCTTTGTTATGATTCTTTATCCTGTAGTAAAGTATTCAAATTAGGCCTATGCACAGGCACGTAGCCAGACCGATCCTGTAAATTTTAGGGGGGGGGCACGTGCCCCCCCCCCCCCCCCTGCCTATGAAAGTAACCAATGTTAAAGTTCGTCAAAGTTCAATGTACCCTTCCACCGTTCGGTTACTATACCTTTTTGAACTTTCTCTCTCTCGCTCTCCCTTTCTCTCTCTCTCTCTCTCTCTCTCTCGCCCCCTCTCTCTATATATACATATCTCCCTCCCTCTATATTGATATATATAATTATATCTCCCTATCTCTCTATCTCTCTCTGTATATCTCCATATATCTATCTCTCTCTCTGCCTGGTCGTAACATTTTTATTTGGCGGTTTATACTGGCGATTTGCTGACTTTCTATTTTCCTAAAAGTTTTGATCAAGAAAAATTTAGACATTATAAACACTCTCTATTCCTAAAGTTTACTCATTTCTAAAATGTTGCAAACACGCCTCATTATAATGTTAACGGCTTCGCAGTGCTGTTCATATTACATGATATTTAATAATAATAATAATAATGAACGTTATTTGTATAGCGCATATCACTCACACAAAGAAAGTCCCTTTCTCTGTTTAAAACATATATCACTTTACTGAAATAGTTTACAGCGTCTAGAAATGTCATGGTTCTATATACATATAAAATATGTACTCATAATAAGTATCATATTACCAAGGCCAAAGTAATTTTGTCACAGATCGACATGATATTATGGTAACAATTTCGTTTTATTGTGTCAACTACGTGTATTAATCTCTTGGCTTGCTCAAAGTGCATTTCTAAATGTGAAAGTTTATCTGGTTGTAGGAAGAAGTGCTCTAAAGAGCGACTGGGGAAACTGCCACTTATCCATGTTTATGACAAGAGCATAGTATAATTTCAAGAGTGTCGCTAATACCATGGACTAGAAGAGGGGGGGGGGGGGGGGGTGGGCAGTTCAAAGTAAATTTTGCTGACCAACATTCGTTTAAGCTCACGAGAGAAATCTGATGGATGTGAACATTTTGGGATTTGTAATCGTCCAAAGTCGTAGAAGATAACAAACATGTAAAGATGTTCATGGTCCGCATAATGTAGGTTGCCCCAAGGTCAAAGATTGTGTCCAAGACCAAGTTCCTTTGTACAGTTAAATCCCATTCAACCTAGCGTCGGCCAATAATGTTTTTTTTCTCAAATTTTGTCAAGGGCTCAAGTGTGTATTACATTTTTACTTTATCCACTGTGGCATTTTAAAGGTATAGCAGATTGTGTATGAGGAGATTGGTATAGGTTGTGAGAGGGGAGGAGTGATACCCGCTAGATTTACCATAGATCACCACCTTCTTAATTTCATAATGTGTATAGTATTTATTCTCGTAATATCTGTATCATGTATGGTCTGTGATAATTACATTGCATCAGGTTGATTTATAATACATAAATGTACTGACAAAATAAATATATAAAACGGTAGTAATTACTAGTGATGGTATAGTACAGTACTATATGTTATAATAAATATTGTAGTAAAAGAATGAGTAGTATTAGGAAAAGGAGAGGAGGAAGAAGAGGAAGAAGTAGTAGTTTTTATAATAATTACGAGTATGAAACAATACAAAAGTTATTAAAAAACATTGATCTTACTATTTGATTAAAATTTATTTAAAGAGCAACCCAACCCTTGTAATAAGTTCATTTGTATGAAAGCAGACAAAATTAATAAGCTAAACAGAATGGAGAAATTTTGAAATAATCTAATAAGAAAGTTATGAATGTTTGAAAAAGTATTATGAGATCACTAAGTCTATGCGAACCTCAAATTGTCAGTTTGGTTATTGGATTGTGACGTAGTCACGGATAACTCTCCCGTTTGTTGTGTACAAAAATGTCATTAATTTGTGTTTTTCTCCGAAGTGCCTTCTCCCTTGGGGAACGTTACTTAAAATATATTATGGATAGCATATCATTATAGATCCTCTAAAGAGAATAGACCCTCTTGGGTCATACATTTATGAAAAATTAAAATTTTAGTCAAATGGGCAAGTTGTCCGCCACTACATCACAGAGAAATTACTGATTAAAATCCAATTTGAAGAGCCTATACCTGTAGTGATTACAACTTTTTTATCCGATCTTTTTCAAACTTTCACCAGTGTACTGATTTGTCTGCTTTCTTCTAGAGTAGTTTGCTATCAAGGTTGGATTTCCCTTTAATCATCTATCATCAACTGTTTGCAAGTGTCAATTAGATCATAAAACAAGGGAAACGTTCTCGGCGGTCTCGCCTGCATTAAGCTATTCGATATGATGAAAAATTGAGGTTGGAACATTATTTATAGGTAGGGTGGCCCATTAGCAGGCCCAAAAATAATGAAATCCTCTGAATATAATCAGCATTTTGAAGTGAATATTGATTAAGAATCATGAACAAATAAGAAAAATTGATTCATTTATTCTCATATTAAGTTGTGAAAACATAATCCCAAGTCTACTGACCTAAAATGACCTTGTGATTTGAAATTTGTGTCATATGACTTGTGATACTTGATAACCCTTGGGTACAAGTTTCATGGAATTTGAACAAACACTTTTGAAAATATGCTAAAAAATTCAAAATCTTGATGTTGATGCCACAAACAAGTCTAAGTTGTTGATCTAAAATGACCTTTGACCTTAACTTAGTGACCTGAATTCTACTCACATAATTGGGGATACTTGATAACCCTATAATTATATCAAAAATTCAAAAACTTAACCTTAGGTTAATTGATGTTGACGCCGCCGCCGTCGCCGTCACCGCTGCCGTCACCGGAAAAGCGGCGCCTATGTCTCGCTTTTTTGCTACGCAGGCGAGACAAAAATACAGTAACCATTAGTTAATAATAATAATAGTCGTTCATTCATACACTCGTTCATCATTTTCTATCATGTAAATTTATTTCATAACATAATCTAATATTTTTTTAACATTTAATGCTACCACAAGTAATGGAAAAATAGTAATGCCCTTCATAACATAACATTTGTGTTCACTTATATCTCAAGTCTTATTCATTTTACCATATACAGTACCTAACTCAAATTGCTTCCAATTCTGTTTTTTTCTCAAATTCCAGCAGAAAAATAGACTAGGCATTTAATTATTTGATATCACATAACATACTCTTTTCACTAATACTTAATTTTTGTCAAGTCTGCTCAGAAAACACATCAAATTTAGTATTATTTCTTAAACTGAATGTTGAATTTTGAGGTAATATTGCACCAAATTAAAGTCCTTAGTTGCATGGTTTTTGTCCCAAAATTGTTCACATTTAATCAATGTGACATAAATTCACTTTTAAAAAGTTTGATATACTGACCACAAGCATAAAAGAAAATATCTAAAAGTTACAATACAGAAATAGAAATCCATGACATTTAATATATAAAACAAGTGTTCCATTGATAAAAGATATTAAAACTTCTTGTATATAAGTTCCTGATTTTTCACATGGCACGATTGATCTAAAATATGCATCTATAGTTTACACGACAGAAAGGTCCCACTTTGAAAGTTTAAAATGTTCACTCCAAACATGATAGAAGTGCTCCATTAATAGCTTTCTTTATTCATTTACAAAATAACTGAAGGATGCAACATTTGTGCCTAAGTGAAAAAATGATTACATAACTTTCATGAGCATATTTCCCAATTGCTTTACAAATTGGTATAAATGACCTTTATCTGCTCACACATGAGTTGTATTCAAAACTGGCATTAATATATACCTCAGTCATAATGCCCCCCAAAAATGCACACCGATTAAAACTGACCAATCTGTGGCAATTTAGGGTAATCCAATTTTGTTCCGGGGAGTGTTTCACAAAAATCCTAAGAAAAAACTTAACTTTAAGTTTGACTTAACAATTATGGAGAGCCATTTGTAGCCTTAAAATGAAATATATTCAAAAGCAGAAATTCATGTATTTTAGACTTTTCTAAATTCAACATCATCAACATGAAATCTCCTTTGATAATAGAAATATGAATGAATTGAATCAACATTTTATGCCTTTAAAAATAACTTTTACAAAATATTTTCAAAGATGCTAACAGCTTTCCATAATTATTAAGTCCAACTTAGAGATAAGTTCAACTAAGGATCTTTGTGAAACACCCCCCTGGTGTTTGTCTTGTTGCTGTGACTAGGGTATCTTTAAAGACATGGGCAGATCTCTATGAATAGAACTGTAAGTTTTTAGTCTTGGTTGCTGCTTCTAACACAGCCTTCTGCTTTGGTACCCAGTCATCGTACTGAGCTCGAAAGAGGTTCCCTGCCACCGGCTCACCTAGGTTGTTCTCTGCAGCGTACCGCTTCAAGCAGAACTTGATCCGTCGTTCACGGCTATATGGGCGATGAGGCCCGGCAGGTTTGAATCCTGACGGTTGCTTGTAGATGAGAAAGCAATAGCGGTGCAGACCTGGATGAATAAATCATTCAGAGAAATCTTGTTTCTTGGGACCAAGAAAATATAAGCTTGTCATTATGAAACTTTGTTATACAAGTATTAGGGTTTGAAATTCAGACATGAAAATCTCTGACAAACAAAAAATTACAAGACACAAAATTAAATCATCAGATTTTTCAGGTGCCCTCTGGGTCAAAAGGATGATTTTGATGAATGGGGCAGAGTCAGGTGTGCCCCCCCCCCCAAAAAAAAACACCCCATCTTCAGCACTTCGAGACACCCCAAGCTCCCAGGTCCATACCCCCCCATGACTGCACCTACGCCACCCCCAGCTACCAGGGGGGTGTTTCACAAAGATCCTAAGTTGGACTTAACAAGTATGGAAAGCCGTTAGCATCCTTGAAAATATTTTGTAAAAGTTATTTTAAAGGCATAAAATGTTGATTCAAATCATTCATATTTTCTACTATCAAGGAGATTTCATGTTCTTGATGTGGAATTCATGAAAAGTCTACAGTATTTGAATTTTTGCTTTTGAGAATATTTTATTTTAAGGGCTACAAATTATTCTCCATAATGTTTAAGTCAAACTTAGAGTTAAGTTTGACTTAGAATCTTTGTGAAACACCCCCAGGTTTATAACTCCACCCCCCCCCCCCCCCCCCCCCTATGACTGCACCCACGCAATACTCTTCTCCCGAGATTGACCTACCTGTGCCCTCTGGTGCCCCTGACCCGATGTACTCAGAACAGACCGTTCCAGTCTTGGAGTCTCCGTTCGACACGTCCACCATCATGAAATGATGGATTTCCCTCACGCTCGCCGGTGCATCCCAGTCCGTCATGATGATGGTGTAAAGAGCGCCCTCTTCAGCTGGGAATGTGATGTGAGGCATGTCCTTTACCTAGGCCATTTCAAATTTTTGAAAATAATTTTTTTCAGTTAAAATTCAAGCTTAAAGCTTATCTGCACTAGTTTGGCCAGGAGGGATTAGACCTCCCTACATGGTCACTGACAGGTGGTTATCTCATCAAATCAGCTCTAAATTAACATAAGAAAAAGGGGACCAATGGTCACCGCTTCGCTTAGGCACAGTTTGCTATATAGAGGGCGCAAGTAGCTATAGTGCGGTGGGGCTTAAACCTCTTCAGTTGTACTAATTGCATACATTTTCAATGAAATAAATGGTTTACAACTGAGGAGTAAAATATGATCATAGCTGCAGTTGGCTTTGAATGAGAACTGTTGAAACTGGTTAGAAATATTAACTAAACCACCTCCAACAGTTACAATTTGCAAATTTGTAATGTTAACTCATCCATGGTGATATGTACTGGTAGGCCAAAATTGTTAAGAGTCCCACCCCCTATACAGAGTTTAGCAGTCATGTTGGAAACCATATTGCACATTCTCTACTGGTTCCATATATAGTGAGAGATAATTCAAAATAGAAAAGAGTTATGCAGAAATAAATGATTCTCGATTTGAATTAAAAAGCTTTCAATAACATATACATGTATCATGTAGCAGTCCCTATTTTGAGGGTGAATGCTTTGTCAGAAGCCTTAGGAACCCGCTTATGGGGCAGAGAGAAACAGGAAGGAAAAAAATGTTATATAAATTTACCAATGACCAGACTTTCCAAGACTTAATGGGGGCAGTACATCCCATTCCCATGTACCGGTAGGTAAAAAATGTAAGATTAATAGTACCAGTGCTTAATCAATTTAACTGCATATCCCCTATCACTTACATTTTGCAAAGGAATGGTGGTAATTAAATGGTGCTTAGAAAAGAAGGTTTGTTCATATAGTACATAAAAGGTTACCAGCATCTGTTACAAGACACTAGAATTGATGGTACCAAATGAATGCAAAGAGTCAGTCGTTCAAATTTGCTAACTTGTAAGGAATTTTATAGGTCAGAAGCATTTTCAGAATAAATATTTGAGGTTTTTTTCTTCCCAAAGCAACACCACTGTATGTGTTTGATATGAATATATGTCATTGTAGGAATGGTCACCAATGAAGTGATATTCAGATTATAACAATTTTGATAACATAGAAGTTTGGGTAATTTTATCATTATCATGATAATTAGATTCTAGGTTCCTATGCTCTTAGTGTTATTCCAATGCTTTAGTTGATATAAATAGAGAATACATTTCTAGGTATGCAATCTAAGGAGATGTTTCCTTATCACATGTATAGAATTAGGATGAGCAGCTGCTATGTTAGGCAGTCTGCTGTCTGCTCTTGACGGAAGAAGACAAATGAGGGCTGGAGTTCCAAATGAAAGCCACACCCATTTCAGTAGGCTACCATAAGCCAACAGCATGTGAACTACCAGCATACTTGCAGAAGTTTAACTTCCATTGGCTAACAGTAAGTTCCATAATTTTTTTTAATAATGTTTAAAATATCAAAACCCAGAATAGTGAAATCTGTAAGAGAATGCTTATGGGAGACAAAAAAAATGAATTTTACAGGCATGTGGCCTTTATGATGTACAGGTTTCTTAATTATTACAGGTTTCATAGACAATGAGAAATGCTGTTGATCAAGATCGAGGAACAAAAAAGTATGGTGTTTATATACAGACAGGTGGTATCTCAATACAGGTAGACATCATATGCTATATCTAGGTATAGTCTGAATTTGAATTTGGAATGCCATATTATTTTTGTATTTGCTCAATTAAGTTACAGAAAGGGATGACGTTGAACCTGATTTTTTACCCAACAATGAATAAGTAGGCATACTCACTTGGGTCGGTGTAAGCTCTTTCCCAAAGTCACACGACGCGCCTGAAGGGAAGACGACCTCAGCTCTGAGGGGCGGGGCTACGTCAATCACATCTGGTACCACACCATGCTCTGCCCACTTTGGGGATGCCATTATTCAGCTGAGCAACAAAACAAAACAGAACAGACAATCAGTCAAAAGAGAATCATAATGGTATAAATCCTACAACTTAAACAAATTATGAAATTGCAAAAAAATATCTACACTATCCACCCTATAGATCTACTGGATCTTCATTGAGGTATATTTAAGGTATCTAAAATCAAAGATGAAAGAAACATAGAAATTAGAATTTTAAGAAACAAACAGATAATATAGAGACCCTTTAAAATAAATTAAAATGGAACTTTAACATGGGACGAATTCTACACATCACCAGAAGTACCATTACATGTTTTCAAACAAGAAATGACCCTATATATGGCACACTGATACCAAACAATGGTGCCCAATTCAACAGTATTTATAGGCCTAACGGTAAAATATAAGTGGCTCATGGCCGGATCTAGACAGCAATAACCATCTGATTTGGGTCATTTCTTTAATAAAACTGACATTTGTTGTCATTCCCCAATACTCGGAGGTCTAGTGGAGCCAGACGTAGTCTCAGTGGAACAACCGACGATTAGAGAGACTGAAGCTTTCGGTCTAGGCCGGATCATGATACTATTGATAGGTGCGCCTCACACTCACAATACACGCGCAGGCAAAGAGGGGATTTACCTATTTTATACTTAAACCACTCAACAGGTGCAGTGGTGGAGTATTTGCTATCAGCTGAGCTAAATATTGAAACATAAGTCTTAAAAATCCTCAGTTTTCTTACTTTAATGAATTGCAGAATGACGATCTTTTCCTTGAAAGTACATGTATCTCGATCGGCATGTATGGACTAGACTGAGTGACAGGTTGACATGTAGTTAGAGAAAACTGTTTACAAAGAATTTACATTTAACTTTCGAGGACCCTGGAATCACCTGACCCGGGATCTAGTTCACCTAGAGGTGGCGCTATCTGGAAATTCATATAATTCACACATAGGAATCACGTCGTCAATCAAGCGACAATTGCGATCAATAATTTGGAAGACTAAAGTTTCGAACTCACCTTGAATTTAGTATCGTGAAGTGTTACTACAGGACTCCTGACAGGGGTAGCGAATTTGTAAGGGGGGGGGGGGACTCCGAGGTAACTTCTTTCCATGTAAAATTAGAAGAAAAAAAACTTTTCACAAGGTAATGAATAAAAAGTATTTAACAGTTTGTAAAGGTTTTATATCTAGATCCGTCTCTCTCTCCCCCCCCCAGGCGCGGATCCAGGATTTCTTAGGGGAGGGGGCCCAACTTTCTTCATTTTTTTTTTCTCCCGAAAATTTGAAAATCGCGCCGGCCGAAAAGTCGCTCAGTGGGGGGGGGGGGGGGGGGGGGTAGTGAGCACAATTTTTTTTTTTGCTACCGAAAATTGAAAATCGCCCGGGCCCCCCCCCCCCCCCCCCTGGATCCGCCACTGCTCCCCCCCCCCCCCACCCGCCTCCATTCTTTCACCATCTCTCTCCATCTCATCCTTACTTTTACTCTCACTCACTCACCCTCTTTCCCATCTTATTTCTCAACCTCTCTCCATGCATCTCTTTCTCTTTTCTTATTTATACCGCTTCTCTCCTCTTTCCCTGTGTAACCACACACATTCTCTCTCTCTTTCACCATCTATTTATGTAATTCATATTTATATCCACCTCTCTTCCTCTGTACCCAGGCCATCTCTCTCACTTTTACTCTTGCTCCCTCCCTCACTCTCTCTCTTTCCATTCCTGTCCCACCCTATTTCTCTCACCCTTGCTTTCAATCTCTCTCTCCCACTATCACTCACTTTTCCTCTCTTTTGCTTTCTTCCTCTTATCCTGTAATACAATTTTTTTTTAAAATTAATTTCTTAAAGCCCCACCATACTAGTTTGGCCTGGAGGGACTAGACCTCCCTGCATGGTCACTGACAGATGGTTATCTCATTAAATAAGCTCTCAATTAACATTAGAAAAAGAGGATCATGGGGGACCAATGGTCACTGGTTAGGCATTTTGCTATATACAATTAGCTATAAGTAGTGCAGTGGGGCTTTAAGGTCTCAAAGGATATTGATGACAGACAATTTGCCTGGCTTGCTTGACCCACCAGTGCACAAACCAAAAAAAAAAAAAAAAACATTATTGCAACTTCATGCATAGGCATACCAGATTGGGGGGGGGGGGCAGTCCCTCAAGTAAAATTACTTACCCACTTCTGGGTAAAAGTCCCCTCATATTTAGGCTAGTAAAAAGAAGAAAAACAACTATAGGTGCTGTAATATGTATGTTAATGCATTATTTAATATGTACATTTAAATAACTTCATTGGAAAACAGCCTACACTAGCAACCCTTTTTCATAGGACTTTAGGGAAAATAGTATACTAAACAATATACTAGTAGTCACTTTTATGTTTTAAATATTTCTATTCATGCAGAGTTATGAAACTGCATATCATATAGACCATTTTCATAGATCATAAGATATTGTAAACCATTTCCAGAGAGACCAAAACAAATTGTGTGTGTAACTTACATGTACATGTATCTACAAAAAGGTACAGTTTTAGCATATCGTCGTTCAAATAGCCTTGCAATAAATGATAGAAACTGATACTAAGTTTACAATAATCCCATACATGAGATGTCACAACTCACAGTGCTGCATCAAATCAAGAAATTGATGCACTTAAGAGCAATCAGTCTGTGTATATATAGCGTGTGCTTTATACATGCATATCCTTTGTCCAATGTGTTTAAGAAGTTTATGTGCAAAAGCGATTTCTACAGGAATAAACATTAAAAACATTATGAGAGAACCACAACTGTGTAATACATCAGTACATATAATAAGGCAAAAACTTAATCTAACTTTCCTTAATTTTTTAATTTTCTGAGCGAGGCTGGTCAGCATTGCCGAAACACTTTGTAGAGGTAATTAGGCAAAGAGTTTGTTAACATCTCTACAGGACTTCATAG
Source organism: Strongylocentrotus droebachiensis (assembly GCA_035222895.1). Classification (NCBI taxonomy): domain Eukaryota; kingdom Metazoa; phylum Echinodermata; class Echinoidea; order Camarodonta; family Strongylocentrotidae; genus Strongylocentrotus; species Strongylocentrotus droebachiensis. The sequence continues at coordinate 204,661 of JAVYIG010002655.1, read as the reverse complement.
TGGTCTGAAGCAGGGCTTTTTAACATCTCTTAAAGAATCTGTAGCAGTCCACTTCTCTAAGACTTCTCAAAGACTTCTTGGAGTCCTCTCAAAGACATGTCAGAGATCTCTCAAAGATTAAATAGAAGTTACAAAAGGGTTAACATCCCGCAAAGACTACATAGAGATCTGATGCAGAAGTTTTAATGATCTTTCTCAGACTTCATAGAATGTAGAAGAAATTGTAGAGCTATGAAGCAGAGTTTGTTTACATCTCTCAATGAGTTTACACGAGTTAGAACTCTCAGTGATTTCTTGTAGAAGTTCACAGACTTTCAAAACATTTCATAAAGGTTGGAAGCCAGGCCTCTCTCAGACTTCCAGGAAAGTTGGAAGACTTTGTAGAAGCTGGAAGAAGTGCTTGTTAACATCTCTCTGAGACTTCATAGAGGTTGAACAAAGTTCTTGTCAACATTTTTAAAAGACTTGAATATCGAAGACATTGTAGAGCTATGAAGCAGAGTTGGTTAGCATCTTGCCATGAGTTTACAGAGTTTGGACCTCTCAGGAACTTCTTGTGGAACTTTCAGCGACTTTCAAAACGTTTCTTAAAGGTTGGAAGCCAGGCCTCTCTCAGACTTCCAGGAAAGTTGGAAGACTTTGTAGAAGCTGGAAGAAGTGCTTGCTAACACCTCTCTGAGACTTCATAGAGGTTGTACGAAGTTCTTGCCGACATTTTTCAAAGACTTATAGAGACGGGATGACTCAAAGACTTCATAGAGGTAGGAAGTAGAGCTTGCTTTCACCCTTATGGACTTTGTAGAAAGAGACTACTCAGAGAGTTCTCAAAGACTTCATGAAAATAGGAAGCTTGACTGGGTAAAATCTCTCACAAGAATTTGTAGAAGTTGGAAGGAATTCATGTAAACCTCTATCAAAGGTTCAACAGAGGTTGGAAGCTGGGCATGTTAACATCTCTCAAAGACTTTGTAGAGGTTGGAAGAAGTTCTTTTTGAAGAAGTTGGAAGAAGTTGGAAGAAGTTCATATTAACATCTCTCAAAGACTTTGTAGTGGTTGGAAGAAATTCTTTGAGGACGTTGGAAGAAGTTCATGTTAACATCTTTCAATGACTTTGTAGACCTTGGAAGAAGTTCTTTTTGAAGAAGTTGGAAGAAGTTCATGTTAACATCTCTCACAGAATTTGTAGAGGTTGGAAGAAGTTCTTTTAAGGACGTTGGAAGAAGTTCATATTAACATCTCTCAAAGACTTTGTAGAGGTCCGGTAGATTGGCCACCTGGAGGATGCTAGCATCTCCTGCAAACCTCTTGGGAGGAAGCAAGGTGGACTTGAGGGCTGGGTAGATCACAAACTCTATGGTCCACTTCCAGTTGTATGAAGGCATGTCAGCACCAGAGGCTGCATCCTGGATAGAGCCAAATGAAAAAGACAGCTTCTTATAATTTAATCATTTTATTTTGTCATTTATTTGTGTGTACATTAATATTGAGCAGATGGCTCTTAATTAAATCTATGTACATTATATTTACTCTTGAAGTCCCCTGATTATTTTCCTGTGATACATAATTTAGCAGAATCTAACTTATCGTCAGACTGGTAATTTACAGTACTTAGATCTGACATAATAATAATATTTCACTTTATATAGCGCTTCATACAAATGTCTCTAATGCTATGGTCACATTAACCAAAAGTAGCCTGCTCGGCGGCCGAGCGGCAAGTTTTTAACCAATTCTGCCCGGCGGCTGCCCGGCCACCGAGCGGTGGCCGCCCAGGCACCGCTCGTTTTTAGGGCATCGCTCGGTCGCCGCTGAAGTTTAAGCACGGAGTTAAAATTTGGGCGGCGCCTGCTCACTTTTCACTCGCCACCATAAATACGCTCGGTGCCTGGGCGAACGCCCTCCTGGCACCGACCTAATTGCTGGGCGATGCCTAAATTCCAGCAGCGACCGAGCAGGCTACTGATCGGTCGGTCGCTGCTCAGATTTGTGACCATAGCTTAAGCGCTTTACAGATATACATGAAAATATAATCAAATCAATTTGACTCTACAAGTGTCATAGTTTGTATGCATACAATACTCTTCAGAGGTAATGGACCGTATTCTTTAATTACTCAAATCAAATCATATAAAATACTAGGCAAATTTTACATATAAGTTTATCAGATTTGTAGTTCAGTCTATTAAATTTCAATATCACAAGTGGATCTCCAATCTAACTTGCAATCAGCATATAACAGACTTGCCTTCAGGTCAATAAACCTATTCTTTACAAATTTCTTCTACACATCATTAAACAAGTTTTTTTCCACGTTATTGCCCCAAATATTCCCAGTCCCAGCACTCTGTTCAACTCCCAAATTCTTTAGCTGGATTTGTTTTTCACAGCATACAAGTGGTTAATGCTTGAAACGTAGAAATAGACCACAGATTCTTACATTATCCCCTCTGGTATCTGTCAGTTTCGAATTCTTCTGTATCCTGTAGAAAAGACTGCACTCCTTTGCAAATGTATGAAAGCAATCTCTTTCCGAGTCCCAGTCAACCTGGTGTGGGGGAAAAACAACATTAAATGTAAATCAAAGTGTTGGTTAAAGGTTTAGCCCAGTTCTGGTCATACGATTGCATTGTGAAAGAAACGTTGTGGAATCGATCAGAAAAGGTTGATCATCTAGCATATAAGTAATAATGTGTACTGCAAGGTTCTGAAATCATAACAATGATAAGAAATTTGGCCCAGTCTTAGTAAAGTTACAAGCACTGTACACAGAAAGAGGTATATGGGACTACCCTATATCTATCCAGTCCAGATAGATATAATAATTAACAAATATATCAATTAGGAGCGATTTCCGGGCAAAATTTGTATCATCACGTATTAGTCTAAACATATTCTTTCACATGATTGTTTGCATGTTTGCAAATTCAAATTTAAATTCAAATTTTATTGATTATAATCCAAACAAATAGGACTGCATCTGTCTGCATTTTATAGTTCCAATTTGAGTAAATAAAGGGGGAACTCATTTTTCAGGTAGTCTGGGAGAAGTTGTCTTTCAAACAACCTGGGCCCTGTTTCATAAAACTTGATATCAATAACAAGTTCCAATAACTGTTATAAGCTACTGAAATCATGGCATTTGATTGGCTGAGAGCAACTTTGTCAAAGAAATTAAGCATTTGTTATTGATAACAAATTTGATAAAAACAGGGCCCTGGGGGATGTTTCACAAAGACTAAGATCAACTTTAGGTTGGACTTAACTATGGCAGGCCATTCATGCCATTGTTTGCTCTCACCATTTACTGGCAATGGTCTCTCAAGGGACGTATAAATCGTGGTCACAAATACACAGAATTTACATTTTATGATAGATCATCATTGAAGGAAAAAATATAATTTAAAGATCATAATAGAAGAGACCAATGGTGAGAGCAACCAGTGGCATGAATGGCCTGCCATAGTTAAGTCAGACTTAAAGTCGATCTTAGTCTTTGTGAAACACTTGATCCCAGGTTTCTCACCTCGGTAGCTAGCCTCAAGATGAACATTGGAAGCCCTTCCATGGCTGGGATGTACTTGTCCAATATGAGAGGAATGCTACATAGATTCCCTTCCTGGAAATAAGAATATCAGACTCAATCAATAAGACTTTAAAGATAAAGGTGAGTTCTGGTAATGCGATTGCATCGTGAAAGAAAAGGTGTGGAATAGATCAGAAAAAGTTGATCATGTATCATGTAAGTATTGGTGTGTACTGCAAGGTTCTGGAGTCATCAAAATGATAATAAATTTGGCCCAGTCTTGGTAAAGTAACAAGCACTGCCACTGTACACAGAAAGATGTATATGAGACTACACAAATGGTGCCAGGGCTACTATACATACCTTGATTTCCTTATCTTTCTATGCTCATTACTCAGCCAGTATACATTTTCTTCCAAAATTGTTTGGCACATGACATTTATTTGTAACCTTGAACATTCAGTGTAAGTTTCGTATGATTCTGTGAGAATTCATTTTCTTTTTTTACCAGAACTCAAGTTTATCTTTAAAATATCAAGTCAAGCCAAGGCAATTGTCAACAGCCCTGTGCATCACTTTTCGAAATATGCAAACATTACAATGAGATATTTCATAATCTGAACATGATTACTTTAAGGAATACAACAGCATCTTTACATTGCTCTGAAGTTTATTTTATTTGGTACACTTACTAAAACATCAATAATGAAGCAATATGGCCTAATGCCATATGATTTGTACATTCTGAAGAAGAGAAAAAAGGGCCCCTTTAAGCATACCCACCGATCTGTGCGTTATTTGAAATGGAAATATGAAGAGCAGTATGCTTATACCATTTCCTTTTTTGCTACAGTAGTCTACTTTTCAGACAGTTTACTGTGTTATGTGTGAATGAGACCTACAAACAGCACTGCAGCTGAATGGTACAAGACCTGTACATTCATACATATAATATAACACTTTATACGAAATACCATCTCTAAACGCTTTACAGATATTATTAGTATTACCCCTGTCATCGGATTCATTCATGAACAATGTGCACCATCTCCACTCCATGGGGAGTATTCCTACTATATGGTTACCTTGAGGGCATATTGCAATTGATTACACCAAGGCTTTTGTCATCCTACCAGGTCCCTGTTTCTCCCTTGGGTATGGAGTGGCAAATATTGATTAATGACAAATAATTGCCAAAGGACATTAGTGACGCGTCAGGGATTGAACCCACGACCTTTGTACTTCAAGTTAAGTGCTTAAACCACTCAACTACGACACCTCTCACTTCTAGCTGATAAGGGAGTGTTGGAGATAGCTAATAGAAAGACAGAGGGGAAGAGGAGAGGGGGAGGGGAGAGGGGGAGGGCAGACGGATGGATGCAGAGAAAGAGAAGGAGAAGGGGGAGCCCTTACCTCATCAATCACAATACAGCAGATAGAAAGACAGAGGGGGAGGGGGGAGGGGGAGGACAGACGGATACAGAGAAAGAGAAGGAAAAGGTGGAGCCCTTACCTCATTAATCACAATACAGCAGATAGAAAGACAGAGGGGAAGGGGGAGCGCAGACAGACGGATACAGAGAAGGAGATGGGGGAGCCCTTACCTCATTAATCACAATACAGCAGATAGAAAGACAGAGGGGGAGAGGGAGGGCAGACAGACGGATACAGAGAAAGAGAAGGAGATGGGGGAGCCCTTACATCATCAATCACAATACAGCAGATAGAAAGACAGAGGGGGAGAGGGAGCGCAGACAGATGGATACAGAGAAAGAGAAGGAGATGGGGGAGCCCTTACATCATCAATCACAATACAGCAGATAGAAAGACAGAGGGGAGAGGGAGCGCAGACAGATGGATACAGAGAAAGAGAAGGAGATGGGGGAGCCCTTACCTCATCAATCACAATACAGCAGATAGACAGACAGAGGGGGAGGGGGAGCGCAGACAGATGGATACAGAGAAAGAGAAGGAGATGGGGGAGCCCTTACCTCATCAATCACAATGCTAAAATAATCATTGAGCATATCTGCTTTTGCCTTGAGGAAGTCTACGATGTACTGGGCTAGTTGATCTTTAGGGCCGTCACTCTCACTCCAACCGCTGTCTGCCGAGTCCAGCGCAATCATTGCTAACTCAAAGATTGGTGCAGGATTCTGAAAAAAAGGGGGAAAATACAATACTCATTCGTTTGGTCATACAAAGAATATCAAGGAGTACATCGGAAGGTCCTTATTTAGCCAACTGATTGTCTCATCATCGAGCTCTCGAAGTCCAAAAGCACAGTAAGGGGATTTGTAGATAGGACAAGTATCGATGACATGATCCATAGTTTGGATCTCTCCACAGGTACAGTTTGGCGATGGATCAGCTCCAATTTTGTGCAGGAAATATTGTGTACGGCCAACTCCAGTTCTGATACCGCTGAAGTTGACCCAGGCTACAATACTAAGGTTCTAACTTTATTTTTTATATGGAATGCCTTACAGAGATTTTTTTTTTTTTTTTTTTTTTTTTTGGGGGGGGGGGGGCATGATCAAAGTGAATGTCATCACAATCTTAATGATTGTTTCAGTTGTTAAAGATAACTTATGGTAGTCATGTACTGTGTCTAAACTGCATGCAAGTCACATGAAATATTAATAAAAGTTAAATTTATCTAAATCTCTACCAGGGCCACAAAGACTTTTAGGTTGCCCTGTATGTATTTATTCATTTATTTATTTCTTACACATATCAAATATCTGCAAGAGGTAGCACATTTTCACCAATAGTTGTGATCTTTCGTTAGGCCTTGTAACAATTCAATAAAATCTATATAATGACATTAAAGAAGAACATGACAAAGAATACTTACAGATAGCTTCATTAGGCCAAAGTTGCCGAAGTCATATAGCGTTAACTGGTAGAAGAGCTCTTGACTGGAAAAAGAAAATCAATCAAATCATATGTTTATAAAATAGTTTACGCAAAGTAAGTATGAATAGATATCCAATCACAAGCATGTACAGTATTGATTAAGAGTTAATTAATCACAATTTGCCTTTTCTTGACCAAGGTGTAGTAAATGATTACTTGTTTACAGTAAGAAATTCCATGAATGCTTATTATGGAAACTTGGCCAAATCAAAGCTAATAATGTGACACTTATAATTACATGCAGTAGAGCTTATATAGAAGCTGCACTATATAAATCTATCTACAGTTTTATTAGATTCAAATCTGAATATTACAGGGGCTGTAGCCACTCACTCATTGGGCTGAAACAGAACCCCCCCCCCCCTCCAAAGCCCTTTAGGATGTAAGCCAGGGTGTCATTCCCTTAAAAAAAAGACCCTCACCCTCATTCCAAAGAATACACAACTTAACCTCATAAACTTTCATCACAAGATAATTTTAGTTCTTGGTAATGTTTCGATTGGATTTGAGTGCATTGCGGAAGTGACCTATTGGTTTCTCTTATTATGTTAATGTTCTTTGGAAATTGTCATTGTAATTAATTTTAATTTCAGTTTTTAACTGCCAGACACAAAGATCTTCATAAAATCCATTTATCTATCTATCTATATCTATGTTGCTTTAGTGTAATATGGTTTACCTGAGTTTGAGAGTGTTAACAAGATATAGTTTGGTTTTGTGTTGAATCAACGCATACTCTGCATCTACTGTCCCAACAAAAGTGTGTTGCTTCAAAAGATCTCGTAAATCTATTGACAAAAAAAGAGAAGCATATGTATACGTAAGCATACAATAAGAAAGAAAAAAAATTGTACAGAAGTAGTAAAATGTACAGTGCCTCAAACAATAAATAGTACTTACCCAATATTCAATTTTAATGACTAATTATATATAGTGGATAACAGATCCCTTTTGTTCCAAAACCAAGTCCATTCGTTTACGTGCAGTTGTTCAAAAGAAGTCGTAGATGGCGTTAACCAGTATTTGCCATGCTACACCCCCTTTAACAGAAGATGCAAGAGCATATCCAGAAGATATATATGTTCACATACAAGATATTTTGGATTACAACCATGAAATAAAAACAACAAGTGCTAGACCAGACACTGTCATGGATTGTTCTTACCTTCATGTGTGTCTTCTTCTATCTCTTTCTGGAGTTCCAGAACACTGGTTAGCTGGATCTCTTTCCGTTTGGGCTTGGGCTGTCTGGATACCAGTTCCTGGTCCTCATTACTGGGTCCTGGCCTAGACGAGGGACCTTCAGTATCACTGCTCACTTCTGAATGGGGCCTCTTCCTGCATTGAAATAAACATTGTAGGATGGATTGTGACACAGAACAAGCAGCGAGCTATAACATGCATGATATCCCTCATAGAGGAGTTCTTGTTTATGTATTGGTCAACAGTTCATCATCTGATCATTCATAATTCGACTAGAAGATCAATTCTTTAACGGGGGCATTATGTAAATCTCTCGTTTAAAGTAAACCCCACCACTATAACACAGGAAGCTATGTAAATCAGGCGGGGTGTCACAACCCCCATTTTGATGACCTTGTTTAAACTTGGTGAGAGCATAGACCTACTATGGTCAGAGTCTTGCAGCTCCCCTTGAGAGATTATGGTATTGGATTGGAGCTGTACTCGTCATCATCTTACATAATAGTGTAAACAAAGTCTTACAGGGGTGATAGTGAGCACTAAAAAAAAATAGGTTTTTTGTTTTCCCCTCAACCACGCCCCCCGTGAGTAAAAAAAAAGAAGAGGATTCGCGGGGAAAAAATGGCATCTAACAACATTCACCCCTTTCGTGTAAGAAAATTGGGAAAAAATAGGGCAAAATAGGAAAGAATAGAGAAGATAAGGGGGAAATCAGGAAAATCAGGTTAAAAAAGGGAAGAAAAAAAAAATTGGTAAAAAAAGAAGAAAAAAAAAAAAATCTGGACTTTTTTTCTTTCTTTTTTAAATCGGGAAGAAAAAAAAAAAATCGGGAAAAAATCGGGAAACCGATTTAAATCAGGTTTTTATCAGGCCTGGTCTTACTGCAATCTCAGGTCTAGAAGTGGTGAAAGTCAAATGGGGGTTTCAATTTTAAACGACAAGTTTTTGCCATGGAAAATAGGTGTCACATCAGAGTAGGATCATTTTGTTACTATTTTCCCTCCCAATGTTATGTTTCCTGACATAATTTCTGTTTATGCATACAGCGAGCATTCAGGTGTTTCCCTCAGGTAACTCTCACGATGCGCCAGTTGAAGAACCAAGATAAATACTGCGTAGCGCGTGAGTGGCTGAAAATGATAACGAATCCAATGATGTAGGTCAGTCAGTCAGCTGTTTTTCTCTTGCAATTCTCGCTTTCGCCAAACAGACCAAAATGCCTGGATGTAGCCTCTGGAGATAATTTCAATCCACTTCCCAGGCTTACATACTTCCAGTGTAAAATGCATGCAGCGAGCAGTACACATACAAATTATGCATGCACAATGTATGTATGTAATTGTCTGAAAGCTATTTTAGGTTCTTCAATTTTTGTGATGGCAGCAACAAAAAATAAGAGAAAGATACCCCACACCATATCTACGATCAGATTGATATAATGGAAGGTCATTTTTGAAAAACTCTGACAAAATAACAAATACCCTACCACAACATAATATGTCACTTGGTCGTCCAACGAGCGAAAAATTCTCTATTATAGCCCTGTCTGTTGTTATTTTAGAGTTTTTGTACTTGCCAACGAACCCAACCAAAGAAAGTTGACTTTACTTCTATGCTTCTAATTGCTCTTGCCCATCACACATCCTAATATATTTGTTGTACGTGCGAAATAGACCCAAAGTGACTTTGTCACCAAACTATCCCAGAGTGCATTTAAAATGGGACCTGAACATAACATATGGGTATTGTTAATATATTGGCGATAGTGGAAATTGTTAAAACCTAAACTTCAAGCATATGTTATTGGGCAATGAGATAATAGGAGTGTCTCAAAGGCCTGAATTCACAAAGGAGGTTTGTAGACAAACCTAGGTTTATGTGCGTCATATGACTCTTTTAAGACCAAGGTTTGTCTGAACCTTGGTCTGAAACACCTCGTATGAGGCACATAAACCGAGGTTTGTGGACAAACCTCCTTTGTGAATTCAGGCCATAAAGATTATCCAAATAAATAAATTAAACTCTTCTTCAAAAGACTATGCCAGGGGATTTATTTAGTCAGAAAGATCAACTTTCCTTTTTTTTCTTTCAAATACCTTGGTAGAGTTTGCCCATCATCATTATCCATCCCTTCTGCTGGTGCAAAGATTTCCACCACCCCTGGTCGTTGTCCTCCATCATCACCACCACCACCACCAGCCACGCCCACATCACGCTGGTATCTAGATGATGATGACTTGTCTTTGGTGCCGGAAGGGGTCACCTGTAGGAAGGCATCTAACTTCTGATCCTTGGAGTCCGTCCTCACCATGTGATGGGCGTACACCTGGTCCGTAGAGCTTGACCTTTGACCTTTTGACTTGTCTTCATCGTCAGCGACGGAGAGATTTGATCCAGGCAGCAATGCCTGTCAAGAAAGGAAGTAAACAGTCCTTATTTGGGCTTCCTATATTGAAACACATTGTTGTTTGTCATTGATCCGCACACTGCTGGTTTAAGACTTCACGTACATACCCAATGCTTCGGTGAGAATTGCTCCTATGTTACACAGTACATCCCAGGAAAAAACGAAACCGAGAATTATGGATGTTTTATCATAACTTAATCACAATTGTAATTAATAAATCACACATATTTGTAAAGCTTAGATCTTCTTCTTTCATTTGATGCAGCTCATATGTTGCAAATTTCATGCATGAGCGATTAAAATCAATTTGAAGAAAGGGTACCAAAATGTCATTTGGCGGACGGTATCTGAACTTCAAAGAGAAAATCACATTTCTAGAAAGTTAATTTTCTGCCTTTTCATATGACACCTCAATCAGGAAAAATGAGCTAGGAATAACAAAGTTCTGTTTGTTTAAAGTTATGCTTGGATTTCCATAATTTTGTTGAACAAACTCGTTTTTACTGGCTGCCTGCCGTAGCAACAAACAGAATTGACAAAAGACTCAACTCCGTTTCACTGACAATCAGCCATGTATGAAGTCTTTCTATGAAGTATAATCAAAGATATAAGGATACGATTACAGTAGGGCTGTCATTTGGTTTTATGATAGCTCTAGGGTAGGCATTTTGGTAGAGTTTAGTTCATGAATGAAACTAAGAATTCAGTTAATATGTAATTTATTTAAGTGTGTGTAAGTGCATTGGTGAATATGCACTTCTTGCAGGTCCAGTCACAATCGGATAATCAACGGAAGGAGACTTGTCAAGTTCATTCCTTGGCTCATTGTGTCTTATGCATACACACATCTCACTGATCTCAGCCATGCATTATCACTCTTAAACATGGATCATCACTTTCGATGGGATTTTTTTTGAGGAGTAAGCGTGATAGAAAAGAAAGATGGGAAATCATGTGGTGTCCTTTAAGCAATTAGATTGCCTACATTCTACAGTATCAAAAAAAGTACACACTTTGAAAAATATATCCTCAAAAATTTAAATTTCATGATATATACATGACTTTTTTCTTACAAAATTAGAGGTGAGGGTCTATTCATTTGGATGCCACTGCAATAAGGCAGGATAATTTGAGTCTCTGCAACTTATCAATAATCACAACTCCAAAGTATAATACAAGATTGGCGAAATAGACTGAAACACAATGCTGGATTTATACAGAAGGCTTGCGGTTGCACCATGTGAGAGAGGGGGGGGGGGGGGGAGGATTGGGGAATCCTGAAAAGGACTGTGTGTAGTCTTGAAAAAGACTGTTGGTTATCTTTCTTATCTTGTAGTTCTAAGGAGAACTATAGTGCCCGTTGGGGAGGATGAGTGAAAGGAGTGGCTCGACCGCAAGCCTACTGTATATCTACATCACCATGCAAGCCGATACTTATAAGCAGCATCTAATGCTGGATTTGTGTAAATCATGATAAAAAGTAAAGTAGTGAATTGAGGCATCACCTGTGTGAAGTATGTCCTAGATGAATTGCAGCCCAAGAGCTTCTGTTCCAAACATTTCTGGATGTCCTCTATGATAGCCTCTTCATGCAGGAAGTGAACTTCATGTTTGGTGGGATGGACGTTGACATCGACATTGTGGGGAGCTATCTCAAGACTAAGAATGAAAGATGGTTTTTGTTTGAGAGTTTTTACCTATTAAGTTTGTATTATTTAGCCTTTTGAATACTGAGCCCCGTCTTTAATAGAAAGAGTTGATATCAATCGCAACTATGTACATAAGAGATAGGAGACTGCAAACTTGAGATTGATTGGAGGACTTTCGATTGATTTGGATCAATTGCAACTCTTTGGAAGACGGGGCCCAGGGGGGTGTTTCACAACGATTCTAAGTTCAACTTATCTCTAAGTTGGACTTAACAATAATGGAAAGCCATTTAGCATCTATGAAATATTTTGTAAAAGTTATTTTAAAACGCATAAAATCATTCATATTTTCTATTATAAAGGAGATTTCATGTTTCTTGATGTGGAATTGATAAAAGTTAAAAATACTTGAGTTTTCGCGTTTGAATATATTTTATTTCAAGGCTACAAATGGCTCTCCATAATTTGAGTTAAGTTCGACTTTGGATCTTTGTGAAACAACCCCTGGTGTGACATCACATTGACCCATATTAAGCTCATATTTTGAATATAGTACAGTGACATTAAACCCTGAACATACAGAACAAAATAGTTGTTGGTGATGGGACCTTTTTTAGATTCATACCTGGGATGACGAACAAAATACAATGTACGACCTACCTAAAGTAGATAAAGGGATGTGCATTCTTGGGCAGATAAGTACTGTACACAGCTTCTATGGCCTTCCGTAGGGTGCTGGAGTCAACCAAACGATCTGAAGTAATAATAATAATAAAAGTAAAAGTATACAAATAATACACAGTTGTGAATGCGTTAGGGCCATATGGCGCACGATGACGGTATTTACAATGGTGTCAAATGCATCGGGGCGCACCTAGGCTCATTTAAGGGCAATACATAGGCCCCAGGCTATTTAGGGTAATATCAATCAGTCATTGCTAAGATTATTTTTAAGTTATGAATGTGTTAGCAAAGAAAATAATAGTAAGCTGGAAGAATTGTTGAATATACTTTAATTTTAAGCCTTTGTTATGTTTCACTCAATCACTCAGTTATTAATGTAAATATGTATTGAAATGATGGAAATAAAATCCTTGCTTGAGGATAAGAGAAAAATAAATAAATCAGAATTTTAAAGAGAAATGTATAGGCATGTTAACACACAGACGAAATTACCTGGATCATGATAAAAAATGTTCCCAATATGATACGACCATACAGTGAAAACAAAGTTATATCATCAACAAAATTGCGATAGAGTATGGAAGAAGCTAACTTACGGTTGATGAAAAGCAAAAAGATGAGCCTTTTGACTGAGTAGTTTGCATTTGAGATTTGACCATTCAATTTGAAACCCAAACTACTGTTCTCGTGTTTGATTTCTAGAAGTTCTCTGTGATATTGAAAGAAAATAAAAATAAAAAACATGATTATCAAAAAAATGTTTAAGATTTGAAATGACATGGCCAATAATTAGTCAAACAAAGGCCAGGTGATTAAAAGCTCCTAACTACATTCAAATTTGAAGATGGTTAGGATAGGTTTACTGTGATTTTTTTGTGAATCATGATGCAACAAGATGAATAATATTGCATTTTTACTGAGGACCCATCTCATATCACATGCAGGTCTGAGGCCAGACCTGCAGACCGAGGCTAGACGGTCTCCAGTTTGAATGCTCCTTCCCGCACAAAACTGTGGCGAATTAGTTCCGTCTGGCCTTCGACCCGCACAAAATTAAACCACCTTTGGAGGTGATGAAAAGCAGCACAGATGGACGGACAGACAACCCTAAAATATTATGTCTCCATTGACGGAGGCATACAAATTTCCACCACTACAACTTTCAAGAGTTTCATGGTTTTAGAAACTAAGATTACATGAAGTTAAACATGATATTAGGGATGGGCAATTCATTGGCAGTTTTCATTCATCAAAAGAGTTAATGATTTCAAAGATGGATGACAGGCAATGACGTTACATTACCTTGCGACAGTAGGGCCAAATACAGATCGAATGTTATCGACCGTTGATGCATTCTGGGAGGTCCGCACATCAGCTGTACTCTCTCCAGACTGTTAACAAGCAAGAGAACAACAGATAGGTGAGAACTAGTGTCATGGGAAAAAGACACCCCAAAAATAATAAATCAGCAGTTATAATGGTATGTACTTCACAGTAAAGTAATAGCAAGAGTCACATCCCAGTATGTAGTATTTGGTAAACATTATCATTCTGCAGTGAATAAATAGTAGGCAAATTTCTCTCTTTTTCTACCTTTGTATGTACATGTAATAAATAAATGAAATAAATGAAGTCTTTTATCTCTCTAATGGAAAAATCCCCCACCCCCACCGCTAACCCCCCCCCCCCCCAAAAAAAAAAAAAAAAATCAATGGTTCACCTTAGGTTCTGCAATATGAACCTTAATTTTACTTTCATTGACAGAATGTAAAATATTTCAAATACAATTTTTTGAGTGAAAGATAGAATAAAAACTCATATTATCCTTGCAAATTAAAATGTACTACTTGTTTTGTTTAATTTTACAGTAGAGAAAGGATGAATTCAAACTAACCTTTTTGAGAGTGAAAGCTACCCCAGCATTATGAATGGCATATCTTGAGACCACCTCAGAGATCTTGTTATGTTCCTCACTCGCACTCTTCAAAGCTTTCCTCCGAGTAGCTACATTGTAGAACAGATCCTCTACCTACAGAAAAGCAGTCAAATAATTATCTTCATTCTAATGTAAGATCACATGTAGAGGTGTTGTGGTCGAGCGGATACATCGCCAGACTGTCGATCACAAGGTCCATGGTTCGAGTCCTGCCGTGGCACTTGGCAAGACATTGATCCACATTTGCCACACTCAACCCGGGTGATGTAAATGGGTACCTGGCAGGAATTATTTCCTTGAATTGCTAGAGCGCCGTAATGGCAGCTAGGCTAAAGCCAGGGTAATAATTAGTGCGCCTCGGAATAGAATTTCTAGATAGATGGCGCTATAGAAATGCCTATTATTATTATTATTATTATTGGTAAAGAAAGGATTTGAGTCTACTCACTGTTATCTGTGTGCCTCTGTTACCAGCGCAGGGTTTGATAGCTGCCTTCAGCTTACCATCTGAGAAGTTCCCCCTAAAATCAAAATCATCAACAGATAAGAATAGATCAAGAGATTCTTGGACGCTTATCACTCAACAAAATCAAACATTTCAATTCAATTCAATTCAATTTTATTTCATTCAGTTAAAAAGACAACATTTCAAATAACAACCAGCTATATAACATAAAATACACATTAAGAACATATTTGACATTTGGACAACAAATAAACTGAATAGGTTGCAACCTGAAAGGAAAAAAATAATCCTTATATAAAGGTTGACCCTTTTTTATAATAAAAACAAATGAAATATATCCGTTACTAAACATTATACTATACACAAATCAAGACAACAAACATACATACAACATCAAATAAAATATGTCTTGAATTTAAATGATTATTGCAGTTTATCTAAAAGAAATTTCTTATACCTACGTTTAAAAACATTTACACTAACAGAATTATGAATATAATGGGGAAGAGTGTTCCATAAAAAGGGTCCTTGGAAAATAATAATTTTTTGGTTTAGTACTGTACGAGTCAATGGCAAGTGAAATTGTTTAGCATTTCTAGTATTATAACTATGAATAGTTTTAATTTCAAGCTAAAAGTATCCCAAATTTATATTGTGTGCATTATGATTAATGCATCCTTTTCACTTTATGATCATGTCAACGATTGTATTCCTTTAAAGATTTACCATCTTTCATTTTAATGCTTAAGCACTTAAACATTTTTTTAAAGAAATGTAAACAAAATTACAGGATACTGTATTATTTGTGTATATTTGTAAATATAAGCCAAATCAGTTACATGCAGATATTTGAAACACAAATCTTCTCAAAGAGTGGAACTAGGCTTGACTAGCACTTGTGCTAACTTCTACTTCATATGAACAACTTCACCTGAATATTAATAATACACATACACATATATTTAGTTGTGTTTATATATTGTACATTTGATTTAATGGTATGCAGATCTATGTCAAAATATGGTTTGAATGCCATTACTCTTCCTTTATGTATCATCATTAATCTTTGTATTGTATGAGTTTTCACACGAATCAACAGTCATCAATTTGATGTGTTGTTAATAAATTCAATCCAATTCAAGTAAAAATGTATCAGTTTAACCCTAAATGCTTTTTAAAGATTTGTGTACTTTTATATCACTTGTAATTTACTCTAGTTAGAACCTTCTTATAAATCAACTGTTGAGAGCCACTTGTAAAGTTTATATAAAAGTATATAAGCTAATGCCCTCCAAGCTCTCTGTATTCCTCATATCTATCTGTCTGTCCGTCTCCCCCCCCCCCCTCTCTCTCTCTTCATCTTTAAAAATCTGTGCCAGTCAGTCTACATTATAGATCCTTCTCTCCACACCCTCTCCCCACTCTCACTCCATCTCTCTCTCTCTCTCTCTCCCCCCTCCCCCTCCCCATTAATTCTCACCAACGTATTCTTAGGCCATACTTCTACAATAATACTCACTTATAAGCACATTTTGAATCCTCTGTTCTTGTCACTATGGTTACATGAGCAACATGACTGATGCTAGCCAATGCCTGTTGGAATGAAAATCAAGAAAATCTTCCATTCACATGGTTCATAGTCAACAAACATGATTAGTTGTAGAACAAACAGTAAATATGACCAGAAATGTCCTTTTCTCATAATAATCCGGATACACTACTCCTTTGCTTTCTATTGATTAATTTTTAACTATATTGCTTTTACAAATCTTGTTTTTAAACTAATATCCTTTGCTATATAATTAATTGCATGTACTTTAATGTTTATTGAAATGGTTTGTGAATTGTGAGCAATTCAGTCCAGGTTTGCCAATTTACAAATTCATGAAACCATGAACACATGTTAAATCAATAAATTAATAATTTTGATAATAAACAAATGGAAGACTAACCTCTCCTCTAAAACCATATGTACTGATGCTTGTAAGGTCGTTGAACTCTCTCAGCTTGCTGGTTGTAAACCTCTCACAGACAATGTCCATGTCATCTTTCTGTTCAAGAAAAGACAGATTGATGACAAAAGTGAAATGAGAAAGAAACTGTTATTCTCTTTTTGTAAAACTCCTTTTTTCCTCCTTCCTTTCTCATCTACAGGTATATCTTATTCTTATCTATCTCTTTCTATTTCATTGCTCCTACCTCTCTTTGTCTCCCCTTTTTTCCATCTTCAGGTGCATCTATCTTTATATACATATATTTCATTTTACAATTATAAACTGTCCTTCCTTTACCAATGTGTTTCCACCTCCTCACTCTCCGTCTCCCTGCCTCTCTCTCCCTCCCAATCTCTCCTTCTCTCTCTTTAATTCCCCTCCCCTACTTTCGTTTTCTGTTAAAGATAAAGACCAGTTCTGGTCATGCGAGTGCATTGTGAAAGAAACGTTGTGGAATCGATCAGAAAAGGTTGATCATCTAGCATATAAGTATTGGTGTGTACTGCAAGGTTCTGGAATCATCAAAATGATAAGAAATTTGGCCCAGTCTTCGTAGAGTTACAAGCACTGTACACAGAAAGATGTATATGGGACTATACACACGTGCACGACACGTGTGTATTATCTATTTGGTCCCAATAGATAAACTAATTTACCAAATATATCAATTGGTAGGCAGATTCTTTTATTAAGAGAAGTCATACAGATTAGGAGCTGACTCAGAGAGGAATTATCTTTATGGTCCATTTATTAAGATGACTACACAATATATCTTTCTATTCTGCAATTTCCGTTTCAATCCTTTTTTTGTATTATTAACAAATGCTAAAAATACCTTGAAAGTTGGAAAAAGATAATGAAATACAGTCCTAGTCTGGTCATAATGTGTGCTAACAATAAGCTATGCAATCTATACTCACCCTTATACCAGTTCCATTGTCTTGTATCTGAAGTAGCTTCATCCCTCCTGATTTGACAGTTACCTGAATGGAGGTCGACTTAGCATCCAAGCTGAAATTAAAAAGACAAAAACAAATTACAGCCTCAAAATAACATTGAAAATGTCAAAATTATTATTTATGCACATTTATGCAAACAGGGTGATATGAAAATAAAAATCACATTTCAATTTACAACAACAAAAAAGGATGGTAATAAATCTATTCTAAAAATACTAATGAATTTGAAATGGTTAATATCTTCATACATTTTGCCCAGGAATCTGTCATCTAGGCATTAGAGGTTAAAGAACTTGCATTTCTTTTGTTCCACCTATGTAAAAACAAATACAAAATAATTTATTGAAAACATGTATTGGATTTATAGTCTAGTTACACCCCTTTCTGATTCAATATGTGAGTAGTAAAAATGTATGTTACTTCAGAATATACAATTAAAATCTAGATATCAATGTCAACTGGCGGCAAAAAATGACAATACAAAAATATACATAAGTCGCTCTTGAAGTGTATTTTGCAATCTTACAATGGAGTCATTTACCAGTTTTCTATCATTTCTTTGAGGGCATTTGCAGGCCTTTGAATCACTTCCCCGGCCGCTATTCTGTTCACTACTGTCTCATCCAACTTTCTGATAGTCCCAGCCATTATAAACTATGCTGCTTTTTCTCTAAATACTAATAGGTGATGGGTTGCCACATTACTGGTAAAGATGTAGATTGAGCTCCACGTGTTGAAAACTTAGACTGTTCTGTTTCGGGAGATATTAAATGTGAAGTAAAGAAAGAAAAGAAAACAGGTTACTTTATCATTTTTACATTACAACAAAAATTTAGTATAAAATGCCTTTCAAAGTTTGAAGAGAAATCATCAATTTATGTTGTGGCTCATTCAATGAAAATACCTGAAGTTAAACGATTTTTAAAATATATAGATCTAGGAATATAGGGGTGAACTTGATTAACACTTTTGTCTTTAGTTTTGATGCTCTTTATAATCTCAAAGTGATTTTTCTAAATTAGACTACCTCAAGTAAATTAATGTCTAAATGTCTAAATGATCATATCATCATCGAAGTCAACATAGTAATCTCCTCCTCAAAACAAACACACAAAACAGTCGAAGCAAACAAATGATCAGTAAATGACACATTTTTCAGTACGTGGGACCGGGATGTAGAAACCTGTTCAAACTACGCGCGGTAAAATACTCACAGAGGGATCACTTCCGATGTAAACATTTCAGAACATCAATTTTCCCAAGCGAAAATATATTTTATCAATAAACACCACTTTCTAATTTACAGCATTCTGGAAGCATACTATTCCAAATGTTCACGTCGTGGCTGCTTTGGATACACTAGATGTCAAAATATGCTTAAAATAGTGAAAATATGATTGCCTGTCGGAGACCTTTGCAGAGATTATTGCAGCGCAGATTCACATCCGGGATTGCCTCGCAAGGTTAACCCAGAATTCCCAGCCGTAACCTTCGTAATATGTTGATGTGCATCTGTAGTTGTGCATAGACTTACACGCAAATTTAGCCCGGCGTTTAGTGCGCCTACACACAGGAGTGACTTTACGTAGGCTAGCAGAGACTGGGCAAATCGAATTGGATCGCTGTACGACCACCTCACCGTACGAATCCCATGCACTGCCCGTCTACGTTATCTTGCTTGTTTTTCTCGCGATATATTCCAAACGGGCGATGGATAGGTGGAATGTATATCGTGGAGATATGGCAATTTCTTGAGGAACAATCGTGGAGAAATTAAGCAAAATGAAGCGTCTTGTTAGAGTGCTGGACGGGCTCACGGCGGGGGTGGGATCCAGCTCCTCTCCGAAAGATTCGGATGTCGTGGAATCTCTATCACAGGAGCACTTCAACATATGCAAGGTGGGTGAAACGATTTCTCCTCCATCCTTCGCAGGTGGTTGTAGGCTAGCGCACATACCGTATGTGCCCCGCTGGTATACAGTGTGTGTATGCCCAATATTATGTGTAGCACAGTGACTGGCGCTAGAGCTGTCCACTGACTTTCTGCACAGAATCAATCTCGTAGAATTTTAGGTGCATATTTAACATATTTCATGAATTTTAGATACATAAAAGTGATAGCTAGGAATATAACATCAATATTATAAGAGGGCCTATTTTGATTTCTTTCAAACATCCCATGTTTTCCCTTACATGATCACATGAAGGAAGGATGCTTACAAATACAACTGATTACAAACATCTTTATTCTTACATTGTACAAGCAAATGTATTCTTTATGATAATGGGGGATGAAAAAGATGAATTTTTCTAGCAATATTCTACACCTTGCTGCAGTATTAAAGGCAAAGCCCAAACACAAAGAATTTGGTAGCTTTCGAATGTACTGTAGACGAGGCACAAAAAGACGCATCCGTAACGCAAAATGCAGTATGATCTGATGTTGGTTTAATTATAGTTATTTGTTGACATATATCTGAAAGAAAAGTTAGCTAACGTTAAGCCATATCAAATTGGTATACCGTTATGCATTTACTAGTACTAAATCCCAATAATATGATTCTACCTCTGTGTAGTAAAATTTTGATTTTCAACAATTATGCTGACATTTGAGTTGTGGACACGTCTTTTCATTTCACTTCATTTCGCTAAGCTAAGTTACATGTATTCTACTATTTCTAGATCACCTTGTTCCTCCTTTGATAATATGTTAGGCAGCTAAAGTATACCCAACATTACATGTACATGCAAATGCCTATAATAATGAGGCCATGATTAAAGTAGATTTTTATATGAGACTGTATAACAATTTAAAAGTTTATTATGAACTGTTGCAATGTCAGGCATGTTCCAAACTTGCCAAGAAAGATAAGATAAGTCATGTAAAGTTATGTTTTTAATTGATTCCTAATCCAAACTGTTAATGTTATACAGGTCTTGTCAGGAGTCTTAACATTGCTGCAGGGCAAAAAGAATAAATGCTTATTTAAATTATGATCTTTTCAATAACAAAAAATCAATGATATTAATTGAGTTTTTAAGAAAAAAATGGATTATAAATTGTAATGGATAGGAAATTGCTAACACTGCCTTGCTGATGTTACAGAAATACTGTTACCTCTTCGTCAGATCTTTAAAAATATATCAAAATATATAATAATCATATAATCATATTATAATTTTTTGCCAGGGTGATTCGCTCTCTACTTTGGTGATGTTTAGCTCACCTGAGCCAACATTTTCAATTTTTCAATAACGCAAGGCCAGATTTTAACCAAACTTGGTAAACGAGGGATACTAGGGATCATCCTTAGGCAAGGGTTATCTAAAGTTGTACAAATGAGGAAGGAAGGTTCTCCCCCAGGGTGGCATGGGGCAGAGCCTCCAAAGTTTCTCAGTGGCAGTAATTGGACATTCTTCTTCTTGAAAACCCATGCCTGGAATCTAACTAAAATTTGTAGGAATCACCTGCAGGAAAGAGAGATAAAAATTTGTTATAATGGGGTATATGCCCCCTAGGGGGCTTTTGGGCAGCATTCCCCAAAGTGCCCCTATGCCAAATATTATAATTGTTTACTTTTTCTTTCAAATTAATTCATGTATCGATTCCTTAGGCAAAAGGATATGAAGTTGTTCTGAACAGCTATTGACTCCTCCTTGGGCAAAGGGCTTGGGAGTAGCACCCCCCCTCCCAATTCCTTTTGTTAACATTTTTGACTTCTCCTCAAAAACCCATGGCTGGATTCTAACCAAAATTTGTAGGAATTACCTACAAAAAAGGGAGATCTTGAGTTGTCCAAATAGATTATTTGCCCCCCCCCCAAAGAAGGCTTTGAGGCAGCCTTCAATATCCATAATCCAAATGGCAATGTGAGCATGGCAATGTTATAAAATGCTTTCACGCACGAATCTTGAGGATTGTTGAGAAATGTTTTTTTTTAAATATTTCCCTTTGAATCAAGGATATCTCTTACAAAATGCATGGTTACCCTCATTTTTATTTCATATTCTTACCAAAATGTACATGTAGGTATGGATTCTGGCTAAATATTGTAGGAATCATTTTTATGTGAAGAAGACCTACTGTTAAATGTGTTTGATTGGGATACCTGCCCCTGCAAGAAACTTGAGAGCAGCACCCCTAAATTGCCCTACTGTTCCAATAAATTCTATGTTCCTGGTGCAAAGGGAATGGAGTTAGGTTCCTTATCACAAGGTCCCTTCTTTCATCGGCTCAGGTGAGCCTGCGGGCCTCTTGTTCTTTGTAAAACATTGATTTATTCTTGCTATCCTTTCTCTCTCTCTTTTTCTGCTTGTAGGTTGTTCGCCATGGATTCCCGTTTGAACCGACCGCCATGGCATACGACCCTGTACAGCACATTCTGGCCGTCGGATCCAAGAACGGATCAATGAGAATGTATCCTTTCTAAACTTGTTTACCCCCCTTAAGGCCCGACCCCCCCCCCCAGGTGCTCCTGCCCAGTCAAATACTACCAGGATGGCATTTAGGTGGCCCAAAACATGCCCTTTCTTGTGAAAGACACCCTATAATTTTTGTTTTTATCGACATCATGTAACAGACTGTTTTTGTTAGAATTTTGGTTTGTTTTGTTTTTGTGGACACCCTGTAATTTTTTTGGACATTTTAAAAACATTTTGACACCCAATTTTGAAATCTTGTCTAAAAGCATGATACTTTATATCCACTTTCTCATATGCCTAGTGCTGTCCCCATCCCAAAAATGATTGCTTACATTTTAGTTATTTTCTTCCTTTTGTTTTTGTTATTTGTTATATATTTAGAAGGTATAAATAATGCTATGTTAGATCTATCAAAAAGTCTTGATGAATTTGTCACACTGAATTTTTTGTATTGTGGAACTACATGTAGTCATAATTCTTTATATAGCCTTTAAAATTGTATTTGAACACACATTGGTACAAGATGTACTGCCTGCTTTGCAAGGGTGGCCAAATAACAGCATTGTACATGTAGCAGATAAAGCAACCAACAAACAAAAAAGAAGAAAACAAAAATGTCAAGTTGATGCAAGTGTGAATGATCAATTGATTCATTCATAAATTTATTAGCACCCTGTCTACCTACCTACTTCAAAGAATTATGACTTGTGCCACAATACAAAAAATACAGTGTGACAAATTTATCAAAACTTATTGATAGATCTAACATAGCATCATTTACACCTTCTAAATATACTTGTAACTTATTGAGCTTGTGATATTATGCTACCATTCATATATTTATTTGTGTTTGTGAATATATTATGAATTACCAAATTGTGATATGAATGATGTGCTATTGTTGATTATTATGTACTGTACCTTCAAGACTTCAACAAGGTAAGTACAAATATGAATGCAGGAAACATATTGATATGTGTGTAATGTATATCCATCTATCTGTATAAAACAGAAATGAAATAAAGAGAGATAGAGAGAGAGAAAGGGAGAGAGAGAGGAGGTTTAGGAGATGGAGAGAGAGAGAAAGATAGATTTATAGAAAAAGAGAGATGTGTGTGTAGGAAGAGAGAGAGAGAGTATGTGTGTGTTTGTGTATGAGAGAGCGAGAGAGAAAGACTGCAAGAAAAACGCAAGGACACTAGTAGGTATTTATAGATAAGTAGAATTTGAGAGAGAGAGAGAGAGAGAGAAAGAGAGAGTCTTTAATTAATCAGAAATCACCACTCAATAGAGTCATTTGAATATATCGAAGTAATTAATGTAATTACATGCATCGCAGTGGGTTAAAAATAGAAATAGTATGGCAAAGAAAACCTGCCAAGAACGAGCGTTCACAGAGAGAAGGAATGAAAGAGAAAGACGAGTAATCTGACGTAAGATTGGGGTGAGTGTAGAGACTGCAAGGGTTATTATGATTGCATGCATGTGATAATGGCTCCATGATATAGAGGTAGGATTGGGGGAGGGGGGGGGGGGGTGTTACTGTAGTGTTCATTACTTGCTGCACCCTGTATGGTAGGAGGGAGGAGAGAGACTTGTAGTGCTCCTTGTAATTATGGACATCTGTTAGTAGATTTATGGTGTTTGCATGGCTGATACAAAGCTATAATATGATATTGGAGCCTTTTGATATGAAGTTTTCATATCAGTCTCCAACCCCCAATTTGACCCTTTTCCCATTATTTTTTACAATTTTTTTACAATGACTTAAAAATTATAGTGCTAAGTACATAAAGAAAGGTACACATAATGCCCAAACAGGGAAATGGTATCCATGACTATTTTCAATGAGTTCAGCACATCATAACATTACCCCCAAAAATGTATAGTCAGTAAAATACATGATTTTTCATTAATTTCCTATATTGCCCAGAAAATAGATTTAAGCAGTCCTCTTGACTGTCTAGATTAGCTTTATATCCTTTGTGCCCTTTTAACACAACTTCGGGGCCCCTGTGGACTTTTGAAGATTTTAATCTCTATCATATTTCATTGTATTTTTCATAGTGGGTTTTCTACACCAAATGAACCTTTTCAGCCAAAGTATATGTTCTGAAATGCACACAAACATTGGTGAGTCTCTAAGTCTAAAACAATTCAAACTTTGGGCACCTTGGGCGCTGATTTTCAAAAATCAGTTGGCATCATTATTAGCATTAAATTTTTCTTTACAAAAGGGAGCAACACTGCCCTTTTGGAGCCGTCTATGTTCATACTGTAACTGACAAGGGCATTTGCTTAAAGTTGACTTGGGCAACCTAAGCAATTATCTACATGTAGGTTGCCCAAGTCAACGTTTGATGCTCTTGCTCATTTATTCCACCTGACTGCACCAAAATCATATTAATTCAACAGTAATAACAGTGAACTTATTTTTTAGTTGCCACCTGTTCAACAAAGGCAGAAGTATTACTTGCCGTACAAGGTTTTACATGTAGTTGATCAATGACCCTTGGGCAACTGCCAATTCCATGCCCTGTAACCACCTGCCCAGTGTAGTAGAAGGATGGGTTTGTTTTGATAGTGATAGTGGAGATATACAGCGTGTCCACACACAAAACAATTTATCCCGAAACTCTATAACGAAACGTCGTATAAAGAATCATAGTATAAATTTCAGAGTGTCCACACACAAGAAACGTTGTATAAATAATCATCATATAAATTCAAGGATGTCCATAAACAGAAGAAAACTCTACAGTCTGGTCTCCTTTCGCTCGAGGTCACGTTAAGCCCCGCCCAGTTAGTTACACTAGTTACACTCTCCCTGTCCACACACAACATTTCCGTGATTAGGCGTGATTCTTTATTGAGTTTCAGTTCGAAACGATGCCCAAACCTGCGCTTCGTTAAACTAGTTTTGTTATACGACGTATCGTTAGTGAGCGTCCACACACACAATTTCATCGTAAAACTATCGCGAAACGGTATCACTATCGCGAAACGGTATAGCTAATCACGGAAAATGTTGTGTGTGGACAGGGGGATAGTGGCATCATGCTCATACCTTAATTGATGGGTGAACTTTGACAATCCAGGACCCATGTTTGTTTTGAAATTGAGAGTACACCAGATGGTGGAAATTCACAATAATATTGACAAATGTCTGGACCTATTTAATAATGCCTGGTTAAAAAAAAGATTTGGATCTTCATATCTGTGTTATTAAAGCTTAGTTTTTAATTGAAATAGAAACATGATAAAGGAGATACGTGTGTTGAGCCCGGCTTCTGAAATAACTATGAACATGTTTATAAAAAGAATACATAAGATTTCTGTCCTTAATAAATAGTCACAATTTCTTTTATAGCATTTAATATGAATCACTACTGATGAGCATTCTTTACAAATCAGTATTTAGTTAGTTCTATGATTTGTCTGTCATATTGATAATGAAATGTGTATCTAGAAGATAAGTTTAGAAGATACATGTATAATCGCTAACATCTCTGCCTCTGTCTCCTTTTATTGTATGATTTTTTTTCCTTCATTTTAGGATAGACTTTGGTTGCTTCCGCATAGCTTTATCTCATGTTGTGTAAATTATTGGGGCAAAATTAAATCTGTTAATTAGACATAACTGCACTGAATTCCTTACTCTATACAATAGATCAGATCATTGGATATACAAGTACCTTGTAGCATAAGTTTGATGGAGAAATATGGAAATTACAGAAATTGCTTTTGTTTGGTATGTTTGTAGTTTAAGTGAGAGCAAAATGTTGTGTATGTCAGCAAACAAACCAATTGTTTTATGAAGTGTTGAAATGTAAGCTTAGTAAAGATCAGTCCCTGCCCTGCAAAATCTGTTTTTATTGACATGTTTTTTTAAATATCTTAGAAAGGTAATTTCATACCCGTAGGCAAAAAATACTTATAACTATTCCTAAAGATCTCACAGAGAAACACACAAACTGTTCACAGTCTTACTGTGCAATTTATATACCACAATTGGAAAGGAATCTATCTGCACCAATCATCTTGGTTAAAGAAAAGGAACCATATGTGAGTTTAAACCTCAACCTGAATTGATTTTATTCTATATTAGATGAAATTTTCAATTAGAAACAAATTAGTACTAAAATCTTCAAAATTTTAAAATTTTAAATAACAGTTCTGTTTTTGGTAAACAAGAGAAATCCTACATTTCACATTATTTTAGCAATTTGTTCAACTTGACTTATTTTTCCTTTGAGGAGACATCTATAGTAGATGACAACGTGTTCTATCCTTTTTTTGTATAGCCAAGAATGTTCCAACAGTAGATTTTAAATATTTTAAAAAGCCATTTGTTGAGAACAAAATTGTTCTTAATGACCCCAGATCTTTGCTGAGGCTACCCAATTTAGCAACAACTGATTTATGCAAGGTTGTTTCTTTACCTAGGAATGCTATCAATATTTTATAAGAGGTGATACAAATAGCTTATCACAGTTGTTGTATAAAGTACATCAATGAATATAAACATTTATTTCAAACCTCTCTTCACGTTTACCGGTACACATAAATAATTTATCTTTTACTCTCTTGAGCATTAGGTTACCTTTTTTAAACAAGGACATCTCTTTGAATACTTTCCTAGATCTTTAATTGAAATGTAAGGGTGTTTATGCCTCAGCCCCAAAAATAATTTTGGGAATTTGAGGTTCAGAAAAGATAAAGTATGAGTCATAATGAGTAATGGACATAGTTTAATTCAATAATGAATCAGGGATGTAAATTAGTATTATGAACTTTGCAATTTTGAGCAGTCTAAAAAAGAGCATTATTTTGGGAAATCAAATATGAAACAGATACATCATAAGTCATGCCCTATGAAAAGTTTCTCTAAATACTATTATGATAATGGTATATTTTTATAGAAGTGCTTGCATTGAGGCCGATTTTGCACTATTATTTATGCAATGGTAAAATATGATGTATGCATCTAAGTTAATCTCATGAACACTGCTGAATGTGGTTAGAAGTTAGAACAAATTCACATAAAGAGGAGCAAACATAATAAACATATACATGTACCTCCTTCTCAACACTGAATCGAGTTGCAGACTATCAGTGCTTGAATGGCAGAGAGAGGCAGTTTTAATAATCAAGAGGGGGAAAAATGAAACCCTGGATAAAATATTTGCTCGCATCATCTGCTGACAAACTAAACTAGGTCTTGATGCCTTCCAGTCAAGCCATATAATGAATAATGCAAATATTTGCTTTCAATAAACTGGGGCAATTCAACGAGAAAGCAAAATTTACACTCATTAAACCCATATATGCCTAGTATTCTTGTTTATAGTATTGAAAATAATTGTTTATGTTTTGTTCTTTCTTGTGTTCTTAATCGTTACTATCATGAATTAGGCGAATTTTGTATATATTGATTATTATTGCTATTTTTCCTTCATTCTCGGAGCTCGTAAGCCCATGGAGGTTGGTATTAAAGTAAGCCAGGTTGAGTAATTCGTTAATTCCCATTTCAAAGGACTATTCACTGGATTATGAATAGTTTATGATTTGATCGATATAGTCCCTTACTTCCTTCTCTGTTGTGTAAAGAGGTCACTCCTAAATGTAGGTTGCTGAAACAAGCTAAATGTAGGATGATATTTAGAGGAAAGTAGACTAAAGGTAATCCTTATTTCAAAATATTTACCGCATCATGAATATAACAGATCTCCTCCATCTTAATTACTCCCTGTGAGCTGAATAGGTGAACTCTAGCACAGATTACAATTATGGAGTTGCTTTTTTTGTACTCTATTTTATTCTCAGTATTTGTGTGTTTGTTTAGAAACTTGGAAGCTTGCCTGATATACCAAGGGTCATTTATCTTCTCTCTTTGTCTATATTTACCTTGTCAACATGTTTGGAGAAGATGATAAAGGCATTTACATACTAGTAATATTTTGTGTATGATTTATATCTGAATGAAATGAAATGTTATTATATAAATTGATATTTTTCATTAAAGTAATCATGATTCCCATTTATTTTCCTATTTTTTTACATTAAATGAGCATTAAATGGCATATATTTTAGTACATGAATTCTGAGCTTTGTTCTATTACAATTCAGGATGCAGGCATAATAGTCATTGCATTTGACATTCATAGCTTGTAGAATTGTAGGTTACTGGAATAATTCATGAATTTGCAGCTTTTCGTCGGTATGATATTAAGCATTACGTTGTATCAGCATGTACATTACATACCCATAGTTGTGATAATTGCTCCCATATGTTATGTAAGAAGGCAATTATTTTTTTGCCAGCTTTATTTGTTTTGGAAATCAATGGCATTCTCATTTGCACCTTTCCGTGATAGGCTGTCCATACTTAATTAAGAATCATGAACTTAATATAGCCAGTCAATAAATGAAACCGTCACTTTAGATATTCCTTTCTTACTCCAGTTGTATCATAGAATAGGTTTCATTCATCATGCATACCTAGCATATCCTCCCTTAGGAAGCTTGTGGTGCTTGCAGTACTTTATATTGAAATTATAGAAAGTGTCTTTGCTGGCATATGTTGGCTTTCCTGCATATGTGTTGTTTGTGTATTTTTCGGAAGGAAAGAGAGAGAGAGAGAGAGGGAAAAGTCAGTAGCTTGGAGTGCATTATTACATGACAAGCATAGCCCTGCGTACATATATTGTAGTGTGAGCAAATTTCAATGTCTGATCTACATTACGTGGCAAACATATTGCTGCACAGAACGGCACTTTGGTGGGTGTGTGTGTGTGTGTATGCATACCACAGTCCATCTTGTCTGCTAACTAGTGCTGGTTTCGCATAGTCAGCTAGCTGCTGTAGAAATGTGGAGGTTGAGTTGGTATTTTTTATGCCTAATTGTATGTATGAGGCAAGGGAGAAAGGGTATAATATTGATGCTGCCACGATATATGCTGTGTACATGTTTGTGGCGTGTGCCCCGTAGTGTGGGTCTGTGCCTGTGTGTGTGTGTACGAGTGTGTGTGTGTGTAGGAGGGTGTGTGCTTGGGAGCATGGGTTAGGTCGATTGATGGATGTGCACTGGCATAATGCTACCAACATAATGCGACAGCTAATTATTTGCAGACGGAGCAGCCATGCCTGATGAAAATTAGGGGAATCATGGATTCTGCCATTGTCTTCGTCATCATTTATGAAGTCCATTGAATGTATGATGGGTTCTTAAAGACTAATGAAGCTTAGTCCAGAACAAAGGATAGATTTTCAGTTTTTGAATGATTACTGGCCTTGCTTCTTGTGTATACACACCCACACCCACACCCACACCCATGCCAATATTCTTCTTCAGTTGTCTCTTTCTTGATTTATTCATTCCTGGTTTTTCTTTTTTTCCTCTTCTTATTTCTATTTAATAATTTTCATGTTTTCTTCCTTCCATTGATACAAGTATATTTTCCTTCAAAATTGTATTAACAATTACTTATCTATGTCTGATAATCTAAATTTTAGTAATGAATTATAACAATAGGAGAAAGATATTTTCAAATAAATTATCTGTAATCCATAATATGTTTATCCTCTCTCTCCTTTCTCTCTTTCTCTTGACAAATATAGCTTCAGTAAATCGTGTACATATCTACTGTAACTTTGTATTCTCGTGACAAAAATAGATTCTCACAGAGTCGGCTAAATGTTACACTGAGTAATTGAAGACAAAATAGAATCACTATTTGTCAAATGACTTTATGGAAACACTATTTGAAAACATTGAGCTAAAAATATTAGGACATCTAAGTTATTGTTTCATCCAGTCAGTATGGTTTTCTGCAAGTGTTTAAATGTATTTTACATATCCGTATAAAGCATCTACTTTATAATTATCAATTCAGAATCGTTGAGCCAGTTTTTTTTTCATAGTAAAATTTCCTTATTCTACTCAGATGAGCTGAAGTAATAGTCGAAATGGAATAATTATCTTCAGAAATGGTATGAAGCTGTAAACAAGTCTCTTATTATGCTCAGGATATTACCAGATCAGTTACTCTGACGACTTAACATAGAAATGTACAGTGTACAGTACATGTAGGAGGTTAAAAAGCCCAAGATTATATTTGTTTCTGTTATCTGAGGGCAAAAATACACTTTATTTCAACATGAAATTCAAATCAGGATTAAGGAATTGTCAGGATCTGAGGAATGCATGATAAATGGAATATTTATCTTCAGAAATGGTATGACACTGTAAACAAGTCTTTATTATTTGATGAATTACTCCAACGACTTAAGCTTATAGTAATGTACAGTGTAGGAGGTTATAAAGCCCAAGATTATATTTCTTTCTGTTATCTGAGGACAGAAAAACACTTTATTTCTACATGAAATTCAAAACAGGATTAAGGAATTGTGGAGTTGGATATATGGAGGGAGTTTTGTATCTTATGGTCCAGTTGAAAGATGCAAAAAAGGACACTATGATTGAAACAATATTCTCAAAAAAAAATTATTTTGAAGAATATTTGTAACCGGGTGGCATGCTAATGGTTAATTTGGTTGTAATGTTTGCTATAGTTGCTGTTATTACACCTCGATGTGTGAGGTTTAACTACATTTTATTGACAAGGCACTTATAAATATCATAGTCCCATACATCATAATTGAGGTTAAACAAATCTGGCAAAACGGTGAACAATCATTTATGATTGACATACCCATGTTTAAAGGGGAATCCAACCTTAATAGACAACTACTCTTAAAAAAAGCAAAAAAATCAGGGAAGCAGACTGGTGAAAGTTTGAATTAATTCTGACCCAAAAAGATAGAAAGTTATGAATTTGTAAAAGTTGTTATCACGATACGTATGGGCAATTTCACTTTCCCATTTATTTCAAACACATAATTATTAAAATTTCAATTTTCAGCAAGTATGATTCAGGAAGGTCTTCTCTATTGAGGGGACCTGTAAAAAAATGCGCTATCCATAATATTTTGAGTAGTGTCCCTAGGAAGAAAAACAGAAATCAATGATATTTTTGTACATGACATATATGGGAGAGTTGTCCCATTACATGACTGTGTCACAATCTACTTACCAAATTGCTAATATGAGATTCGCATGGATTTAATTATCTCATATTTCAAACATTCATAATGTTGTCATTATTGGCCTGATCTATTTCTCTTTCTGTTTCTCTTATTTTTCTGTTGGCATACCAATGAAGGTATTAAAAATAAATGTTCCTGCATATTGGACAAACTTGGACTTGATAATGTAGATAATATAAGATTTTAATAGGCCATTTGTCAGAGGTGAAAAGGGGGTGCCTTCTCTGTATTCTTTAAATGTGAGTGTGAAGTTTTGCACCACAAAAAAAATGCTCTGTCCCATATGACCCTGGTCGTTTTTTACAGTTAAAAGATGGGCAATTTTTTCTTCTTTGTTAGCCAATATTTAGGTTTCAACAAAGACTTCAGAATATGAAAAAAACAGTTATCAAATGTCACATAAAATGTATGCGTGCAGTTTGGACACCCTATCACACATTTTGTCATAAGAAATACTCTATTCTATAGATCTGCTCCACGTCTGTTTGTCAGTTAAAAAACAAGTTTGATTGAAGAGTTTGTTGACACATCACTGATTAAGCTACCCCTATCCTTCCCCACTCAGCTCAGCTTCTTATCGTTTTGTCAACGCGCCCCAGTCGAACCCGCTGGGGCTATATTTTTTCCTTTCCCCCAGATAAGCCAATCGTTCAGTTCAGCTAATCAATGCCCTGTTTGTTATCCTGATTCTTTCTAACTTTGTTTAAGCTAGAGGTGTATTTTCTTATCAGCTAACTGAATTTTATTTTCATTGGAGCAGGGGGGAGGGGGGTGGGGGTCTATGTGTGCTTAATTGTTATGATAATGATTATATTAATAATTGTAAATTTATTTTACCCAAGTTCTATACAAATGTATACTCAACTGCAGATAACAATATAATAATAAGAAGAGTAGAAATACAAAGCGGAAATCACAGTAATAAGAAATCACACAAAATTATAAAATATGTTTAGTCATACAGTTTATTCAGATGGATCTCAATTTTGATAGGCGTAAGATCCAAAGGAGTAATAGCTAACAACTAAAATCAAAAAGGATATGGAATTGGAAAGGTTTTGTGAAACAGATTTTTAAAGAAGTTTTTTAAGATATCAAGCGATGATGCATACCGGTATCTAATTTAGGGAGGGAGGTTGTTCCATAGTTCTGTTTCAAATGTTTAATGATTACAGGGTTTTTTCCCCAACAATGTACAGGTAATGGATAATATTTCTGACTTTCAGTAATACCTCATCCGAAAGTGATACAACAATCTAGACAACAAAGTTGTGTTGTACATCCTCTTTCTTAGACATTGTTGGTCAAACAGCTTGTGAGCGTCAAGTAACGCCCCGCTGGAATGCTCCCCAGGGAGTGGAGATTGTGCACACAGTGTGTGCGGGCAAGCACTGAATCCAATGACCGGGGTAATAGTATATTTATAAAGCGCTTACGGTAGAGACATTTGTATTAAGAGCTATATAAAAATTAAATATTATTATTATTATTTTAAGAAATGCTTCTGGCGCCAAATCTCTAATGTGCTTTAGACATTGCTTAACCATATGTAAACTGGGTCCCAGCTTGTTATCAGTTTATCACTCACTCCTTCTCTCTCTCTCTCTCTCCCTCTCTCTCCCTCTTTCTCTCTCTCCCTCTTTCTCTCTCTTTGTTCTTCCTATATTTCAGTTTCTATCTATTAGGTATTCTAGTTTTTCTCTTGTACTTCTTGTATTTTTTTTTATTTTTTTTAAAACTTTCTTGCTTTTTTTCTTTCTGTGTGTGTTTCTCTCTTTCTGTTTTTCGCTCCTATTTCTTTCTCTCACTCTGTATAATTTTGTCCGTTGTGCATTCACTTATATCTCCTAATTTCTTTGTCTCTTTTTGTATTTCATTACTTATCTTGCTCTTCCAACTCTATTTTTCTCTTTCTCAATTCTGTTACTTGTGTTCTCTGGCTCTGTTACTCTCTGTCACTCCTATTGTCACTCTTACATGTGTTCTCTTGTCTCTCTTACTCTCTGTCACTCCTATTTTTGCTTTCAGCTGAAGATGTGAACTTATTAATTTCCCAAAGACCATAATTGAATTGATGTGATTTGATCGGATTAAATACAACTAAGATAAATAACATCAAAAGAAAATAATTTTTTATTTTGTGATTTCTAATGGGGCCTTAAGAATATAGGAGACATTGATAAGTAAATTAATTTCATAGGTATACTATTTGATTTGTATGATCGAAATGCTAGGCAAAGTAATTTTTTTCTATTTCTTCTTATCAACAATCCTTCCAAGAAAGTGTTGTTTGTGATTTTAAAGTAGCATTCTTGAGAAATATCTTCTCTGAAAACGCCCACTCTTGACATTTTAATACTTTTTATGTCTTGCCTTTAACCATATTTGATAGGAGAATTTTTAATCTCTTCCTCGACACTCTCTTGAAATTAGGTTAGGCTTGGGCGGTTCCCTTGTTGATGAGAACCGACTCCGGTTCCCACTCTCGGCCTCGGTTCCAAGTGGAATCGACTCCCGCTGGCTGCCAGATACAGTACATGTAATTTAAGCCACAATGCTGTCAAGGCAAGGCCACACACACACACACCAGGGAGGTGTTTACACACTGTACGTTATGTACTGTGCATGTCGGCTCCACTCAGCAGTGGCACTGATAGCAACAGATGATTTTCTGTGATATTTTTTTGGAAAACTTTACTTTGAAAAATGAGTATCAAAAGTATGACTGTATGTGTGACTTGTGTGTGTAAATTGGTGTTGTGTTTATATCTGTTTCGTCTCATGATATCTATACAATTTCATGCAAACAATAAAGAAGATCAAAGTGCAGACCTTTATAAACAGTTATGAAATGATTTATTTTACTACTTTCAATCAAATCGAGAAAAAACATGACCACTGCTAATAAAGTAATTAATTATTTAATAACTCATGGCAACTTGGCAACAATGTAAACAAACAAAAACATGTTAGGTCTATTTTAAATTCTAAACTTCAACATAGAATGATGGAATAATCAACTCGTACTTACACTGCTAAAATGTAAGATATGCAGAACAATTATTTCCACTAAAAATACGGTAAACAATCCATTATCAGAGTAAGAAGTCGTCATGTAAAACTAAAGATTCTGATTCCCTGCCTAAAATAAATGAAATATATCCGAAACATGCCTGGCCCGCTGGCTCTCCTCCCAGGGACCTATCTTTATCTAAGAGCTAAGTGTAAATAACTCATGCTCACATGGCCGCCCGCCCAATGCCACACAAGCACTTTAATGACCCCAGCTCCAGCGCGTGGCACCTCATTCCCATGGTTACTACTAACCACGTGCTTTCTAAACAACAGATAACAGCGCTAGATCGTGGTTTCTGAATATCTAGTCTGCATTTTCAGCCACTATTAGAGATGGCGCTAATGCCACAGCGAGAGGGGACACTTGGCTTGCCTGACTTATTCTTGTTTAAATACCCCCCAAAAGAACACAAGACAGAGAGATGTAGATCTGCAAAACTTATTCTTGAGACAAAAATAATAACAGAAGGAGATGCGAGAGGGGTAGAGAAAGGGAGAAGGGGAGATGTTGACCTGCCACATTTATTCTTGTGAGGGAAAAAAAAATAACTGAAGGACAAGAGATAGGGGGTGGGGGAATGTACATGTAAATTGTAGACCTGTCAAACTTATTTTTAAGAAGAAAAAAACCTGATGAGGAGAATTCAAGGGAGAGAAAGGAGGAGGAAATTGTGAGTTGTGTGATTTAGTTTATTTGAGGAAGAAAACTAAACGTCTGATGTCTAGGGGAAGGGGAGACTAGGGATAGAGAGAGAGAGAGAGAGAGAGTGTAAACACAAATCACATAAATCAGTTTGCGCACGAGAGAAAACATGAATCAACTTGTTGATCAGTATCACACAGGCTCCAATAGGAGAGAAAATGGGGCCATTGTTCCAACACTCTTGCGCATTCACCAAAGGTCAAACGTTCAGCTGGGGGGGGGGGGGGGGGGCAGTTAGCACACACACCTCACTCTAATGCACAGTACTATACGAAGGAGGTACACACACACATGTGTGTATCAAAATCGCATGCTGCTAGTGCGCCCATCGCTCGCATGCATTCTGTTTTGACAGAGCTGATTTTGTTCATTCTCTGTGCTGTGGAGTCGACTCTTATCTTGGAACCGAGACTCCTTTTCTCGGAACCGACGTGCTCGAGTAATCGACTCTCTAGAGATTGGAGTCGACTCCTCGGCTCTGGATTTCAGAATCGGTTAGAGTCGGGTACTCGGCGCTCGCTCCCAAGCCTACTTGAAATAAAGATCAAACTTCAATGGTAAGTTCTCGTTTAATCTTTCTATTATATCTAATGGGCTTCAACAATTTATTTCTGTGTGTGGCATTACAGATCTGAAAAATATATATTGATTGGTTGTTTATGTGTTTTTAGATATCAGAATTAATGCTTGCACCTTAGCTCCCTAAGCCAGATCATATTGTAGGGTTTCAAAACACTGTTATTAGACACTTATGAATAATTCCTGTTTGGAAATGCTGTCTCCCACAGATTTGAAGAGTACCTAACAACATACACTTTTTCTTTTTTAAAGTTAGTGTCAGCTTTTTTGTGAAGAAACAACTTAGCTGCCATTCTTAGTCCACAATGGATATCATCTTGTGATTCATGTGCCACATCAGCATACATATGTACTTTACATTGTAGACCAGTGAAAGCACTGTTTTTGTATGTTATGTATACAACAAACATCAGTGGTCCTAATATTGAGCCCTGTGGTACCCCAAAGTAATGGGGTAAGGGATGACACATGCTCATCTATTTTAGTTACTTGGAATCTGTCACAAATAAGACTCATGCCATTGCAACTCATGACCCCTGACTCCAGCAGCATGTATCTTTTCTAATATTAATATATTTTGGTCCACAATGTCTGTGTGAAATGCCTTCTTTAAATCAAAACAAAAAAAAATTGCTCCAGTTACATATCCTTCACTCATGACTCTTAACATATTATTGGTAGTAGATCAGAGCAGTTTGAGTAGAATAGTGTTGTCTAAAACCAAACTGTTGATCGTGAACTGCTCTTTTCAATAATTTAGACACAACAGGAAGGACAAAGTTTAACCACAATTTTGTACTTAATGCATCATACAGCTTTTCTTAACACCTGCTTGCTCTTACTATGCTATTTCCCAAAATAATTGTAAAAGTATTTTAATCATACTTCCTTGTATCCCTCCTGGCCAGTATGCTTGTTGAATGATATATAACATATTTCATGATGTACATACTGTATGTCTTCTTTAAAGAATAAAAGAGAATACCGTAAAGTTGCTCATCCTACTGATAAAATTGTAATCTCTGTTCTGTAATTACGTTAGAACCCAGAATGACCTAGAATTCGCGACCCGGTAATAATAACACAGCACTCTGTGGTTCACATTCAAATTAAATAAAAGACAGTTTCTCCATATCCTAACCGCACGCTTTATTTTTATTTTACTTCTGTCTTTGTCTTTAATTCATCATAGAAGCTTTTAGAAGTGCTCTGGGAATATAATGAATAAACTTTCATAGAAAATTGGCTAATGAACTCTTAATTTGCAGAAGGCCGGAGGGAGATATGCGTGGCCTCCTTGCAAAGAAGCACTGCATCTTATAGCAGGTTATTGTGGAGAGAGGGAGGGATCTATGAAGGATGAGAAATTGTTGAAAGGCAAGGGAGATCATGATCAGTTTTTAATTAGTTTAGATTTCTAAAATATGAGTTGAATTTGTAGGAAGTAGAAAATGGCCCCTGTACCCCCTTACCTGCCTGGTCTGTGTTAGAGGGAGACCCTAGGAAAGTAAGGCGCAATCAGTCGAGATTTTAAAAACAAAGCATATCTCAAAGGCTTGATTATTATTTTGCGTCTGCTGTTTTCCCGTATGCATTATTAATCACGTTACCGACTGTAATATGACAATAAACTCTGGCGCACAGTTTCGCCCCAAGGAGCCCACATCCCCTCCTTATTGTTATTCCATCCCCCGTTTCTTTTGACGACGATGATGCTAGTGATGGTGCTGCTGGTAGTGCACGCTGAGAAGATGATGATGCAGAGACTTATTAAATGACCGGAGGACAATCATGCTTCCAAGATGAAAATTGCTTGGGGTGGATTCTAGCTGCGACTCACAGACTAGGGTTTGATGTCCCCGCTATCCATACTGAATTGTTTTCCAAATTGGATAATTGAATTACAGACAAAAAGTGGTTGGAATGATACAAAAATACTGGAGTAATCATTCTCAAATGTGTTATGAAATTTAATTCAACATTGTTGATTTCTCGTTTAAAACCCAACCATGAAAGTGACATTATTTTTTGGATAGTGCCCCTCTGCACCTCCAAAGTGATTTGTGAATTTTAACCATGGTATTTAGGTCCAGCTAATGTGACTAGTGTACAGTGCATTTCAAAGACTAACCTTAACATTCACCCATATGCTACCCCTTTGTGAACACTGGCAAATGTACATGTAGGTAACATACCTTTTTTTTAAAGCCAAGATGGATCAGGAGTCGAGTACCTCAATATGGCAGCTCCTGATCCTAATATTTCAGGCAGAACCAGGAGGGTTTATTGCCTTTAGGTCTACTATCAGTTCGTCTACTATCAGTTCGTCTACATCCAGCTAGTTTAATAATCATTTTGTCTACTTATTACTTAGTCTAATTACCATTTAGGCTAATAGTCATTTGGTCTAATCTCCAGTATGTCTACTACCCACTGTTATTGTCATTGCTACAATATGTGTATCACTAAGTTGGCATGAAACTAGTTTTCATACATCAAAAGCATTCAGGATGTAAACGTACATGCAAATGCAATTAACAAAATGACGACAGGATTTTCTTTCAAATACTGTAGATCATAAGGATAAAGTGAAGCACAATATCCGTTCAGTTTAGTTTTTATTTAGGTTTTTAGCTCGCTTCAATCAGCATCGTCAAGATTAAGTGTAAATTGCGATAAGAATTGAAGCAAATGTAGAATACAATGGAATAAAATGGAAGAAAATGTTCTCCTTGGTTTTGTAAGGTTGTGTGCCCTGGGGGTGTTTCACAAAGATTCTAAGTCAAACTTAACTCTAAGTTGGACTTAAATATTATGGAGAGCCATTTGTAGCCTTACAATGAGATATATTTAAAAGAAAAAATTCAAGTATTTTCAACTTTTCACAAATTCCACATCAAGAACATGAAATCTCCCATGATAATAGAAAATATGAATGATTTGAATCAACATTTAATGCCTTTTAAAATAACTTTTACAAAACATTTTCAAGGATGTTAATGGCTTTCCATAATTGTTAAGTCCAACTTAGAGATAAATTCAACTTAGGATCTTTGTGAACCCCCTCCCCCCCCCCCCCCCCCCCCTGATGATGCACCAATGCAGGGTGAAGGAAGCTATAGGGACAGGTGAGGACCAATCACCAATTAGAAGGGGTGCAATTCTATTTTCATTTTACCATAAAAATATGAATCGCACCTTTAATGCAATGACATCATCTGATTAGAAAGGAAGAAAATGTTCTCTTTGGTTCTCCGTTTGACCCGACGATGGACCAATGCAAGGTGAAGAAAGTTGGAATGACATGCAAGGTCTAATCACCAATTAGGGGGGCAGTCTTGCGTGCAGGATGGCAATAAAGCCGCCTGACTGACATGGTCGTTTGATTCCACATCATTGGCACAAGAAAATAATACGAAGCTGTTTGAATGTTCTCTGTTCGATTAGCTGTGATGTGTGCTAGCCTCTCATGCTACCTGGTTTGTCTCCTAACTTTTGCATTTGGAAAAGATTGTAATCCATATTTTGAATAGGTGGTTTCTCTCAATTGCTTTCTCTCTTTATTTCTCTTTT
The DNA here is from genome assembly GCA_035222895.1 of Strongylocentrotus droebachiensis. Taxonomy (NCBI): domain Eukaryota; kingdom Metazoa; phylum Echinodermata; class Echinoidea; order Camarodonta; family Strongylocentrotidae; genus Strongylocentrotus; species Strongylocentrotus droebachiensis. The sequence goes on along the minus strand of JAVYIG010002655.1, from coordinate 165,460 downwards.
TTTTCTTCTCTTTTATTCGTCTCTCTCTTCTCTTTTTCTCTATTGCTGTCTTTTCCTCTTTCTTTCTCTCCCTCTCTCTCTCCCTCTCTCCCTCTCTCTCTCTCTCTCACTCTCTCTCTCTCACTCTCTCTCTCACTCCCTCTCTCTCTCCCTCTCTCTCTCTCTCTCCCCCTCTCCCTCTCTCTCCCTCTCTCTCTCCCTTTCTCTCTCCCTTTCTCTCATTCTCTTCTGTATAGACAAGTGTAAGCAAATTTTTGCAAGTAAAATTTCTCATCTTATTATCAAGGTACTGCTTTCATTTGTATTCTTTTGTTTTAATTAAGGCTGTAGTGGCCTGGCATCTATGTAAGATAAAGATCCCCCCTTACACACACGCACACACAAAAACATTTGTTTCTCTTTCTTTTTCTTCTCTCTCTCTCTCTATTCCTCTTTTCCCTCCTCTCTCTCTCTCTCTCTCTCTCTCTCTGACTCTCTCTCTTTCTCTTTCTTTCACTGTCTTATTTCTCAGTTTTGATACACATCTTTTTTTCACTCTTGATCTTGCCTTCAGGTGAAGATATGAACAAACTGCTGCCCTCCCAATATCTGAATACACACACTCAGACCAAGGCTATACCACCCATGCAATTTTAAAGCAACCCTTTCTATCAGCACTTCCACTGCTTGCTTTATACAAAGCAATAATACTAAAATGATATGAAAAATGCATTGGAAATCAGCCATAACTACAATCCACTTGTGTACATTTAATATGGATAGTTTGAATTGCAAAATTTGAAATACTTTGATCTAAGTAAGATGTAAACATGGTATTTTGTATGTACATACAATGTACTGTACCTTTATATATACATAGTGATACCATATGTATATTCATACCTGTATATAGACCATTCAAATTTGCCAGATTAGTGGCCTTTAAGTTTATAGACATGTGGTCTTTATAGAACTTAGAAGGTCTCTTTTATTTGAAATAGGTTCTCTGGCTATCTATGTTCTGTTAAATGCAACAGCTTTCCATGAGATATGCTGTCCATTGAAAACAAGAGGTGGTTTTTATAAATAGATGTTCTTGCTATGCAGGTTCTATTTCTATGTTTATTTCAAGGGAAATGCAACTACCATAATTAACGGTGTATTAACCGCACTTTTTTTACCGCTGGTAAACATCAAAAGTCAGGGTGTGGTTTAGTTCCACAAGAAGTACTTATCCAGCGGAACCAAGATGTGGTTTTATTGACAGGTGTTTTTATATACTACTGGTAGTTCTATTTCATACAACTGTTGATGAGAAAATTAATACCCAAGTGAAATACTAAGATGCTGTCTTTATAGACCGGTCTTCTCCCGTTCTAGTGGTGGCTTAAGTTGGTTTGACTGCATGTCTTTGTAATTATTCCATTATACATGCAGGCAGATTGATTTAAGGTTTAAAGTACAATAGTGTTTTGATTTTGTGGGAAATAATGTTTCTCAATTGTAAATTGTGGTAAGATAAGGTGATATGCATGACACTTTTGTGTACAGTTGACCCATGTGACCTTTCAGTGGATGGGTTTACAGAGGAAATGCTTTGATGACACACATTAGAGATTTAGTTTAGATTTACTCAGAATCAAAATGAATTAATGAATAATACTGTGGTCATATACTCATCTTCATCTCTTGCTCTCTCTCTATCTCTCTCTCTCTCTATCTCTCTCTCTCTCTGTCTCTCTCTCTCTTTCTGTCCCTCTCTCTCTCTTTCTTTCTCTCACTTACCCTATCTCTGTCTCTTTCTGATTCTCTCTCTCTCTCTCTCTCTCTCTCCTTCTCTCTCTCTATCTCTCTCTCTCTCTGTCTCTCTCTCTCTTTCTGTCCCTCTCTCTCTCTTTCTTTCTCTCACTTACCCTATCTCTGTCTCTTTCTGATTCTCTCTCTCTCTCTCTGTCTCTCTCTGTGTGTCTCTCTCTGTCTATCTCTCTCTCTCTCTCTCTCTCTCTCTTTCCTTCTCTCTCTCTCCTTCTCTCTCTCACCATCTCTCTCTCACCATCTTTCTCACCATCTCTCTAACACCTCATGCTGCTCTCCCTCTCTCTCTCCCTTTTTTCTTTTTTCCTAGTTATGATATTTGGATGAATTTAGTTAGCTTTGTATATTCCAGGTAAAGTTTCCTGGAACATAAAGATACAGATGAAAAGAGCATGACATTTGCTCAGCCCAAAGAGCGTGAGACAAGTAAAACCGATGAAATTGAAAAAATCAGGACACAAAAATAGAAGAGAGGCAGAGACAGAAACAAGATAGTGAAAATATTTAATCAGACTATAAATAATTGCAGGTTGCCTGCCAATTATATTCCCTATTAACAGCTTTTTTTAAGGAAAAATACATTGACAGATGGAATGAAACGCGGTAAGCTCGGAAGACCCTGTATGTGCCGCTAATTGGACAGGCCACTCACTGTTTTGTTGCATGCAGATTTATACAGGTGTAGGCTTTCATGTGTCTGACTGTGCACGTTAGAAGCATGGATTATGTCTCTATCTCTGCATGCCTGTATGCGTACAGTACACAGAGTCGGTGTGTGTTTACCAGTTGTCAAACCGTGGGATGTAGTCTAGTCGTTCCAGACCAAATGAAGTCATTTTAATTAATGTCTTACAGTGACAAACCTGCTTTAGTGACCACCTGTCTACAAAGGCCACATTTGTTGTTTCCCTTGAAAACAGTTTCTCATTGAATCATGTACTAAAGAAACCTGTCTACAAGGACCACCTGTCCACAGAGACCACTTTTTGTGTCACTATAAAGGTCACTATAGACAAGTTTGACTGTATAAAGATCACTCAAAGAAGTCCAGAAAGGGGTCTTTGTAGACAGGTGGTCTTTTTATACAGCTTCCTTTGATACATGTTTCCATGTAAATCACTATTCAATAAAGACGAAACATTTTTAAAGATGAGTGGTCTTTAATATACAAGTGGTCACTAAATCGGGTTGACTGTGTTGTTCATTAACCATGTGCCGAGAGCCAGAAGTGTATTAACTCTGTGTAAAAATGGTTTAAACTTTCACCAGTATGCTTCTCTGATTTTTCTGTTTTCTAATCAAGTAGTTTACCAACAAAGTTGAGATCCCCTTTGAAGAAACGCTGAGGGGCACTGACATGGTTTCCAATGGCATATATATGTGAACAAGCCATTAAGAATTGCTGAACCTTACATTAAAACTCCCATTAGTATCACTTTTATGAATATGATCATGAGGAGACACATGTATAAGCAGACACATTTATAAGCAGACACATTTATGAGCAGGCATATGTATGAGCAGACACATTTATGAGCAGACATATGTATGAGCAGACACATTTATGAGCAGACATATTCATGAGCAGACATATTCATGAGGGTACTAAGTGCATTGATTTTGTACTGTACTAGCACTACTGTTTCTACTCCAGACGATACTTGTGTGTATCAGCATACATAAGTAGAAATAAGCTTAACAGTCCAACATTAATTTACATGGATTTCACAGCCATTTCCCTGTAATCTGAATAATGGGATTGTCTGTTTGAATATAGCTTTGAATAAATAAATGCATGGGAAACAAGTAGCTGGCATTTTCTGCGTTATTTAACAAACATATTTTTAACATACTCATATTTTACTCCATACAAAAATTATTATATCATGTATATAGCCAACTAGCCATGATATATTTTATGGGAACATTGTTTATGAATAATGAAAAGATGTAGAGAAATTTGGTTGAATGAGTCATCATTAGTAGCGATCATAAGATATTCAGTTCACTTCCAGAATTAATTAGCCATATCAGGTCATCACAACGTCTTATAATTTATTTACTTATTTATTTCATTTATTTCTGATATTCATACAGGGTGGCATATATCACCAATTCGGAGGTCTTCCATGATACCCTGTTTGGTAAGAATAAAACATATAACAGAAGCAAAAACAAAATAGATAAATACACAAGTATATAAACAGGTAAAATACAAATTAATTGGTATCCTCATGAAATAACTGATCATTCAAAAATTATCCTTGATCGTTTACAAGAAATATATGAATGGGATTTTCAGTTTAAATAGAAAATGCATTTTACATAATGCATACAAATATGAGCTATGGTGACAATACCCTGTCTATCCTGCATAAATTCATCACCGAGTCTGGAGGCTAGAGACTAGCCAGCGCCTATGAACTATGGTATTTTACTCCTTGCACCTTTGGCGTCGCTAGAGAGCGTTTGCCTCATTTTTCTTCCCGCTCTCCATTTTTTGCCCTTATTTTGTTGTGTATCTTGGGCTGTACCAGACCTGCTACCGTCCCAAGAGAGAGAGTAAATATATGCGTTCCGTTACTTGTTGTGGAATATGAGGCCATCACCATCTCATCCCTTCAAGTATACATAATTTGCCCTTTGGCTGGAGAGTTAGGAGGTCTTCTGTGGTCAAAAATACATTTATTTTAGGGTATGGGAAATATGATTGATAGATAAAAAATATGTCAGAATATCATCTTTTGTCATTTTTGGTTTATATTTTGAATAGGATAGATAGAAAATAAATTGGAATATTATCTTTTGTCATTTTGGGTTTATATTTTGATCTTTAATTTAATTGTAATCATTCAAATACATTAACAAATATATTCTCTACTACAAAAGACACGATTTAACCCCTTTAGTATTATAGATTGATATTTGTTTTTATATTGATCTAATATTTTTGGACCCAAGTAAATTAGCTTGACCCGCTTCTCCATATCAACAGAAATTCTTAACTTGTGAAGTTTGTATCATAGAACACTTTTTTGTGTAAAAACAAGAGTGAATAGAGAAACCATGACAATTAACTTGTTTCATATAATGTTATTTCTAATTAATGTACAGTGTGTTGTTCTGAGATGCAACTTGGATTTAATTTGATGGGCCTACCAGAGCTCTCAGTGAGAGTCTACTGTTTCAGTACTTTGAACAAATTTGTAAAATGTCTGTAAACACATGGCCACTATACACAGGTGGTCTTTATATAGAGGTAGACACGAAGACAAGTTTGACTGTATATTGTTGCAAAAAAGCCATTCGTTTTCATGTAAAATGTTCTAATTTGGCTTTGGTACTTTCTTTGATGCGGTTTAGTCTGGCATGTGAACGAAGTATTTAAAGTGATATCTGAAAGATCTTTATGTAGGAGGAGACACGTAAGGAACTAAGGATAAAGAAAACTTTCAAAAGCTTTATCAACCGAAATACCTTCGATTAAATAATATCAGTGTGGATCAGAATCTGGATAAGTCTATAATGTGAAAAGACAGCTTCATGACGGGGGATTAGAATGATACTCTCTTTAAAAAAAAAGAGTGAATTTTCACTCTATTTTCACTTTCTTGGGAGTGACGTCCGTGATCACTTGTTTAGGAGTGAAAATCGATTGATTTTAGAGTGCTCTCTAAGAAAAAAGAGTGAATGTTCACTCTATTTTCACTCCATTTTCACTCTCCAGAGGAGTGACGTCCGTGATTTTGAAAATTCACTCTTTTTTTTTAATAGAGTATCCTGTTTTTTTTTTAGTGTTCCTCTACTGAGAGCCGGAAAGGCATAAGCCTGATCTGAAGAAAACGTACACAGAAACAGAAGAAGAGTAGAGTTTCCATGGAAACATGCAGTTTTTAGACACATGTTCTGTTGGCAATAACTTTGAGCGTAATTTGTTTGTTTGTTTGGTTTTATTTCTGCGTTCAAAAAGATTCAAATTCAAACTCAAATTACACAAATTCGAACAATAACAAATACAATGAATAAAATGTTTACAAAAGTAAATTAAATAGAAAATCATATACAATAATATCATACAAGAGACATATATATATACATGTATATATGAAGCATACAAATAAGATTAAACAAATATAGTAAATATTTTGCAATAAATTAGAGAGGTAATTTATAACGCAGGAGACCACCACCGTGAGCGGTTAGGCTTGAGATGGATGGTGGCCTCATTTAAAATAAAAAAAATTGATTTCAGCAACATATCAACAAATTCCAAATTTTAGTAACATATTGATCAACAGAATTCCTAATTTCCACGGTTTACCTAAGTAACCGCAAGTCCAACCTTAGACTGAACCCAAAACACAATCCTAACTCGAACCAAATCCTTACCTAACAATAACAATCTATGTTTGATGAAATTAAGACCTCAGAATACCTGTATGTCTCTTGAGCAAATGTCAGGGTCACCAACAAATGTGTCATGTGGGTTAGTGTATGCTTGAATGTTAATCATCCCACTTTCATAAGTCGATTTCGCTGATCATCATCACCCCTCCTGACCTTTCTAAGTACATGTTCGTTTGACTGTGAGAATCAATATGCAATTAATGCATCTGTAATCTGTTCTTAATGTCAATTCAAGAGCTACTTCTCGTTTCCCATCCTTGGAAGAGCTCGGCCAGTGGTTGCCATGGCGACTGCTTGGAGATGCCCTTCTCACCATCTCTTTCTCTCTCCATGTTTTTCATTCTCTGTCTTTGTCTCTGTCTCCCCATCTCCCTCTCTGTCTGTCTGTCTGTCTCTCTCTCTCTCTCTCTCTCTCTCTCTCTCTCCATGTTCTTCATTCTCTATTTGTCTGTCTGTCTGTCTCTCTCTGACTGTCTCTCTCTCTCTCTCTCTCTCTCTCTCTTCCCCATCTCTCTCTCTCTCTCTTTCTCTCTCCCCATCTCTCTTTCTCTCTCTCTCCCTCTCTCTCTCTCTCCCTCTCTCCATGTTTTTCATACTCCGTCTTTCTTCGTCTCTCTCCGTCCATGTTTTTCACTCTCTCTCTCCGTCTCTCCATGTTTTTAACTCTCTCTCTCCCTCCATGTTTTTCATTCTCCGTCTCTTCATACACCCATCACTCTCTCTCCCCCTCTCTCTCTCCATCTCTCTCCTACCCTCTCCCCCTCTCTCTCCCCCTCTCCATGTTTTTCATTCTCCGTCTCCTCATACACCCAGACAATGACATGTGTTTTGCGATCGCCTCCTGACAAGTTGTTATGAAGCTGTGCGTATTCATCCCTGCTCTAACGTGTATTATTGACTTCCATTCAGATGTGAAAATGAGTTTTTGCTCTGACATTTGGTGCTCTGTCGGTCCATGCTCACTCACCTAGATATACACTGTATCAAAGCTACATGTATTCAAGCATTTTTATTTTTACTCTTTCAATTGCCAGTATTTGAAAGAGAGAAAGGTTTGCATTCATCTACAAATCATAGAGTGCTGTATTTCCTGTTTAGATAGACATTATACCATCTGAAGCCATAAAGGTGTCAACTTAAATACTAGATAGACTTAACCCGCTATTTTTTTAATTTTTTTTTATCTACAATGTAAACAAAATATCAAAATCCTATTAATACAATCATGTGAAAAGAATACATTATATTTGTTTGATTTGAGAAATGAAATTATATATGTTGAGAATAGCTTTGTTCTGACTTTGGCAAGGCATTCATCCCCTGGTTGCTTATTTACAAGCACACATACTTTCCTAGCAGTCAGGTAAACCAATTAATTAGTATTTCTTTATCTGTATTTCTTTGAAAAGTCTAATGAGTTCATAAATATTTCCATTATACCTAATTTGAAGTCTAATTAGTTCATACATTTTTTCATTATATTTAATTTGAAGAGGGTTGTAGCAAATCTTCATATCGATATGCCTTATAACTCTGAAGGAAAACAAGAAAAGGGGAATGCCAGTATTTGGTTGGGACGGACCCTTTTTATTCAACAAACCAACCAACAAACAAACCAACCAACAAACAAACCAGTATTTGCTGCAGATAAAGATATATTACACTACAAATAATAATATCATTGATAAGAGCAGGGATCTATGATAATATCTTTATCTGTATTTCTTTGAAATGTGACTAAGACCCCGTTCTCACTCACTTTGAAAGTGATCTTAGTTAGACCGCTCCAGACCGCTCCAGAGGAACGGGTCTTGAGGAACGGTTTGCGAGCGTTCACACTCCGAGCAGTTCTTATGGCTCAAACCGCTCCACGAGTCAAAATGGTCTTGTTGCTATGGCAGCTCAAGTAGGCGGGTCATTTTTTTCGCGCGCGGAATACAAACCGTATGTACCGTACTACATGTTTCGCACCGAAGGTCACTAGCTCACTTCCGTTCAAAGTACGCTTTCCGTTCACATTGCACGTTAGAGCGCTCTGGAGCGGTCCAGAAGTCCGCTTCTGGACTCACTCACCTAAGAACCGCTCCTGAGGAGCGGGTCTTAGTTAGAGCGCTCCAGAGCGCTCCAACGAAGTGAGTGAGAACGGGGTCTAATCCCCTTCAAATTCTCATCAGCAAAGAATCAAGTCTTATAATAAATATTTTATATTTATACTTAATTTGATGATCGAGGGCTGTAGCAAATCTTTGTATAAATATGCCTTATAACTCTGAAGGAAAAGAAGGGAAGGGGAATGCCAGTATTTTGTAGGGACGGTCCCTTTCTATTCAAAATTAAATCTTGATATTTGAACAAGTAAAGTGGAAGGTATTATTGATCCATGTTGACTAATGTTCATTCATTGTTTAATCTTTTTTAGAAAAAAACCTTAATATGATTTAGCTGCCTGTTTATGACCACTTCAAAGTTTGAAATCTGGAAATTATTCATTCTTTAAATCTTATATCCCTCCTACATCTTAAAATCTATGAATATGAAATTTGTGATATAATAAATAATAATCAGATTTCAGTTTGTTTGGAAATCTAAAAATACGACAGGGATAATAATATCTGATAAGCGAGACACTAATTTGTATTAATTAAAGGTAAAGACCAGTAATGGTCATGCAATTGCATTGTGAAAGAAACGTTGTGGAATCGATCAGAAAAGGTTGATCATCTAGCATCTAGCATCTGCAAGGTTCTGGAATCATCAAAATGATAAGAAATTTGGCCCATTCTTCGTAAAGTTACAAGCACTATACACAGAAAGATGTATACGGGACTACCCTATATCTCTCACACGACCATGAGAGAAACAAATTTACCAAATATATGAATTAGTAGGCGGTTTCCCGGCAATTTTTTTATCATCATGTATTAGTCAAAACATATTCTTTCACATGATTGGTAATGAGAGCTTCCATTTCATTTTTTGAAATTGGGGCGTTACCAATGCTGGTCTTTACCTTTAAGGGCTAAATAAATTCAGATTATTATTAGTATTTTCTGACAGTCACATATTTGGTTGCTATAGAGCCCGAAAGGCACTAATTGTATATTTTTCACATAGGTTTAATGCCCTTGTGGCTCTTAGGTGATGACATCAAATACAAATGCACTCAATTCAGCTCTTCCCGTGATAGCACAGAGTAAGTTTTGTCCCAATCTTTTCTATGCCAAATGAGCATCTCATTGTGTCTGCGAAATATACAGCCCATAAACGGCGTGCAAACAAACGAGTGGGCCGCGGAGGCACGAAAAGTCGTTTGTGGAGTATTTCAGCGTTTACCATGGCAGAATTACGAGCTCTGATTTCTGTTTGCGCAGCTACTCAGCGCGACTGGATGAGAGCTCTTTACGGCGCAGCATCGTTAACCTTTTGAGCGCTGAGGTGTTGAGTGGCCGAGGGCTAGGGTGACGGGGAGTGGGACTGATAGGGTTAATCTAGTGATGTGTAGAGTGAGCATGATTTCATTCTCTTTACCCCTCTCCTCTCTATTCCTCTGCATTTTTACTCAGAATTTATCCCCTCCTTGGCCAGCAAATGGTTCCAGTTTGGTCATTTTTCTTTTTGACCAAACAGACAGAGAACGTCACGTTCCAACCTTTTTCCTCTCAAAAGAGCAAATAAGGGATTTTGAAGAAAGAAAATAATCCATTTTGTCTTCCTTCAAATGCCCAGATTATAGTCTCATAACCGGGAAGATTTAGGTTTGCAGTCACCTGAAGTCTCTATAGGACTTCAAATCAAAGGCTAGTCATCTTTAAGAAAATACTTGCTTTCTTTAATAGCAATCTTGTGAGGCAAAACACAAAGTAACACATTCCAAGGGCCTGTTTTATAAAGGGTTTTAATACGACTGATTCAAATCGATCGCAACTCGATATCAATCGCAACTCTCTTTTTTAAGAAATAATAATTTGTAAGATTGTGATTGATTGGAGCACTTGCAATCAATCTGGGCCCCGTTTGATAAAACTTGTAATTAACAAATGCTCAAATTCTACCACAAATTTGCTCTCAGTCAAACTAAAACAACAATTTCAGTAGCTCACATAAAGTTACTATAACTAGTAATTGATCAGTCTAATGAAATAGGGCCCTGGATCAGTCAAAACTCCTCATAAGACAGGGCCCAAACCTCTTCTGCAATTTTATGTCGTCGCTTGCACTGCCGACATCCCCTCCCCAAACCACCACCCCGCATGAAAACAAATGATCACTGCAATCAAGGCGCCCGTCTCAAGTTACAGATGAAGCTGCTTTTATTGTCGCTTCAGGAGCACTAAACATACTAGCAGCCTCCTACAAATTGCCATCAAATTATGATGCCGGGTTTTAACCCGCATTACTTAAGGGTGCGTTCAAGCAATTTTTTGAAGCTAGGATCACAAACATGAATCACAAATCAAAACGTCGTTAAAAAACATGGATACTTCGGGAGAGCGTTCAAGCGATTTTGTCATCAACGTTGATTCTCGCTCATTTCAAGCCCAGCCACTGCTCGTCACACTGTCCAGTTTGACCCAGGAAGTATAGGTCAACTTCGCCCCGTGCTTTCTGTCTGTGTTTACAGTCGACTGTCGGTCAAACCGGAACAGGCCATGGTAATGACCACGGTAATGACGTCATAGAATCATGATTGAGATCTCCGTTCGTTCAAGCAAATTTTAGCGACCGTGATTCTGCACAATCACGATACAAAACGCATCTTTTTCAGCGTTTCATGTATGTGTTTTAAACACGTTTATTTTTACGACCGACAAAAATTTCTTGAACGCAACGTGTTTAAAACTAAACGTCTTTGGAAACCGTGATTTTTGGGGTGAAAAAGTGTCGATTGAACGCACCCTAAACATGCCTCCTACAAATTGCCATCAAATTATGATGCCGGGTTCTAACCCGCACTACTTTAGTTTGGTTGGAAACGTCTGATGAAACGTAGCTTGACCAGTGCACTCGATATCGTCTGATGAATGAGAGCCAGAAGGGAATTAGATCATAATACTTGTATGAAGGGTTAAAGAGAAGGTTGAGTTCTGGGAAGAGGTGAAAAATAATTTGTGAGCGTTACTTATTCTTATTATGCAAGTGTGGAAGAACATCAGATAAGACATGTTCCCTGAAAAGCATGGCTCTTCAAATGCCTTCATATTCTAAATATGCATGTAACATCGTAAAAATCGGGGGGGGGGGGGGGCGGCTTTTTACGCCACGTGTTCGTGTAGTCCCATATACATCTTTCTGTGTACAGTGTTTGTAACTTTACCAAGACTTGGCCAAATTTCTTATCATTTTGATGATTCCAGAACCTTGCAATACACACAAATTCTTATATGCTAGATGATCAACCTTTTCTGGTCGGTTCCACATCGTTTCTTTCACAATGCAATCGCATGACCAGAACCCAACTTCATCTTTAATGCCCTTCTGGCTCTCAAAAGTTGATATCATCAATTCGATTGCTTGATGTTCGTTAGCTCCAAGTACATTTACACACCCAAAAATTAAATCTATGAACCGACAAAAAGTATGTTTCTTGCTCAGCCAGATAATATTGTTTAGACCATGATTTTATGTTGGAACTTCTAGAAAGTATTCTTAAACAATGATTGTAATAGTGATAATAATAATAATGAAAATGATAAAAATAATAGTAGTAGCAGAAGTAGTAGTAGAAGTAGTAGACGTAGTAGTAGTAGTAGTAGTAGTAGTAGTTTCAGAAGTAGTAGAAGTAGCAGTAGTAGTAGTAATGATGATAATGATAATGATACTAAGTAATATAAAAATTAATTAAATTGTGATATAGCACATTATACTGATAAAAGATCTTCATATTATTGTTTTGACAGCAATTATGCATAGAATTGTTATATTTGCTGCAAATTTGTGGAAAGTTATTTGAAGCAATATGAGATAATTTTTTCTAATAGCCAAATTCTTTATTTCTTTTATTGAGAATGTGACATATAGGGACACTGATTTTCCGCAATCACAGAAAACAGACAGAATTCACAGAAATTACCATTTGAAATGGTAAAGTACTCAGTCTGTATTTGTATTTGTATCGAATACCTGAATTTCAACTTACTCTTTAATGTTAGAACCTTTAATAAAACATTTGTACCCTACAAGTTCATGTTTGTATGCAAATCTTATGTAAACAGAATTTTAGTTTTTTCATATGTACAAAGTCTATGGCAAAACGGAATTTCTGTTTTTCAGCCCATCTGAAACGGAATTCCAGATTATCTGAAACGGAAAAGGCCATTTTTTTAAACGGAAAATCAGTGTCCCTAGACATATTAAAGCTTACATCTAAAAGCATTCAACAAATTCCCTAATTCAACCAGTTCACTTTTCATTCTTGAATTATTAAGAACACAAAAAACATTAAATTTACAAGGAGTATGAATATTTTGTTAGTTAACTGTATGTTGAATTCCTTACCCTATACAGGAGTGGTCAATACTTTGATAAATTACTATTGATCTTGAGTATTGATTTGTTGAAGTATTCTTGGCATTTAATTTCCATTGTCATAAGGCAATGGCATGCTTGAGGGGAGCGTGTTTGAATGTTAGTGTTATTAGGGGGACAGTCAAGTGTAAACAAGCCCCTGATGATCTTTGAAGGGTTGACCAGCGTTAATTTGGAGCTTTGTTTACACTGCCTTTGATTTCATGGTTGTGTAAGCATGCATGAAGTGTGCTGCTAAGGCATTCCCTGCTCATACCTCAGACAGCAGACTTCATGTAAAGTCTACCTTACATGAATAGTACAACCCTGTTCAAACTAGGGGTCCGGGGGCGAAACCCCCCCCCCCCCCAAGAACCCCCTTTAAAAAGCTTGTACGGGCTTGTTGTACATATATGTATAGTAATATTTCATTGCGATACAGAAGCATAATTATGTTTAGAGGGGGTGGCATACTTTTAAAAACAGTTTGAACATCTTTTTCTTCTAAAATATAGCTCTGACAAGCCCCCCCCCCAAAAAAAAAAAAAAAAATAATAATAATAATAATAATTAATAAAATAATAATAATAATTAATAAAATAATAATAATAACAATAATAATAATAATAAAAAATTAAAAAATAATAATAGTAATGAAAGGGAAACGAGGTAGATGGGGGCCATCATGCACTCAATAGTATAATACTTCAAGAAATTTCCAAGTAAAAAATTGTTATAAAAGGGTAGGAGTAATATTCTTTACATGCTTAATTAATAGAAGAACAAACATCCCTGACAACCCCAAATATGTCATCACATTTTTGCAGGTGCATTTGGGTTGAAGATTTAAGAAGGGGAGCCCAAGAACACAGGGGGACACATCTTTATTTGAGTACTTTAATGATATATGTTACATCGGATTGTTAATTAAGGGTACAGGCTCATATGCTTAATAAAGCTGAATGCAGTATGTGGATTAAACTAGCTCTTTTAAACACTGTTTCATTTCCCCCTTTTCTATTGGAATGTACATGATGTAGTGTCACAGATAAAGATACTACTAATCACACTGTGTCTTCATGTGTCTTCATGTTTTCAGAGAGTTAATCTTACCCAGTTTCTTATCATCCATTCTGTTTGTGGTCTAGGTAGGTAATATCAACATACCACCAAAAATAAATATAATTTGGCCTCAAATAGGTCCCTTCCTGGCTGCCTGGCAACCAATACATTAGGCCCATTTACACAGCCCTACAAAAACATTTAAAAAAACCTTTGTGCTTTTTTTTTTACTGCTATTTACACTACTAGAAAAACCCTCCCGTTTTGGGGGATGAGTAGTGCAGAGCTGCCAACTAGATCGGATTTCCCGTGATTGGTATGAAATTAACGATCATTACCGAATGTTTTCTCAAATGAAGGATTTTTTTTTTATAATTAAAAAAAAAAAAATTATTATAATTTTTTTTTTATATATGATTTATCGAAGCGAGTGCTGTGAAGTATGGCGGCCATCCAACACTTGCTGAGAAAGACGGAAAATTTATCAAGTATTCTCTTAATAGAAGCCATTTTTCATGGAAAACTGTGTTGTGATGACCTGAAAATCAATATTTAACAACTTTGTGTGAGTAAAATCACCAAAAATTTCAGACAATCATGCGTCCGCGCGGTGTTGGCGTGCCGTTTTTTCAGATTAATAGCTCCGCATAGGAAAGGACTGATTTATACCTAACACTACTGATTTTGAGCCTTGTGATTACTGATTTTCTGTTCTGGAGGTTGGCAGCTCTGGTAGTGCCTTGTCGCTGCTCTGCATGCGATTGGCAGAATCGAGGAGAGTCACGTGACCAACAAAAACGGAAAGCTTCACTGATGTTTTAAAAGCAGGGCCAGGCATTCACACAGGTGAAATTTCTGCCGGCATTTAAGAAAAACTACACTCAAAACCACACTCCAGAAGCGAATTGTTTAAATTGTTTACCAGTATTTTCGAAGCAGCTTCTGATGAAACACCAAAATGTGAGGAAATCTAATATATTTTTTTGCAGTTTAAATGAAGATATTGTGATATTTAACGTGTCCGAGATTAAATGTATTATTTGACATTCCAAATAGTCTTCAGTAACATACAAAAATGAAAAACGAAAAGTGTAATGTTTTAAAAATGAGAGTTATTAATCTTTATTTATCAGTAGCGGTATAGACGGTACTTCAAATGGAAGATCAAGGACCCTATTTTAAATTAAAGTAGATCCAAAACTTAGGCATGCATGAAACATTTGGCAATTTCATGAATAAAAAGAGATTTGATTCTGCAGTTCAAATATTAACCTTTTCCTATGTGTGAACCGTCCTAGTTTAGCTGAATTAAACCGGTCCAGATTCTTACATGTCACACATTTTCATCAGATGAATGCCCTTGACCAATACCGAATTACCTTTCCAGGTGTTTTTTGATTTATGGACAAAATGAAGGGACTTCGTTAATAACGATTTGGCAAGTTGGCGACACTTTTCAGGTAAAGGTCTTATTGCGAAGCCGTCTCTGCATCTACTATTGACAATGTATGTGCAAACATGAAAAGTAGGTCAACTATTGATCTAATGGCTACTGAAAAGTGTTTAAAACCTTCCTGGAAAATGTATTCGGTAACAGGGAAATAACTGTTTATGATGTTGAAACAGTTTTCAGTGATCTAACAGCCACTGGAAAGTTTCTAAATGCTTCCTGGAAGGAAAAATATTTGATAACTTCTTGGGAGGGGGGGGGGGGGAGTTTACTCAAAGGACAACGTCTCCAGTTATTGGCATTGGGGCATGATGGTCGAGTGAAGGTCATTAGATCGATTGAAGGAGTAATGCAAAGGTTTGGGATATATTCTTTGAAGGAGAAATCTATACGTAATTACGGGTTATCAAAAATTTATGAGCTATCTTGGAGATCAATTTTTTAATGTAATTTGTGACGTTCTGTTGTGTTCTGTGTGTTGTGCATATATTCAGAGGTGTCTTTATTCAAATACACTGTTTACAAGTTGACCTGGTTAATTTGTATTATTCATAATGCACACTTAGGTTTGTCAGGGATCAGTTTATTGCATTTCATTAAAAGTTTCAGGATTAGAGTTTGGGTGGTGATTCTGAGTTTCAGGTTCAATTTAGGGTTAGATACACTGTAGTGTTGGGTCCAATTTTGAATAAGGACTCTGATAATTGCTAGAAATTGAGCACAGAGTAGTAGTCCTCACTTGAGCATAAACTGTGGAGATATGACACTGCCATGTTTTTATTTTCACGTCCTCTAAAATTAGCTTCAAGTCCCCTGATACTTTCCTTGTCCAACTTGAAAAACGCAAATAATATTTTTGTTAAAGTGCCATCCTCGGCCGGCACTCTCGTTCTCTCTGACATTTAAAGGTGGGATGTTCCTGGCCGCGGCCCGACAGTCTCCCTCTGTTGTCCAGTGTAAGCACCGGCATTAAAAACTAGGTCTACTAATGGATAAAGCATTCTTTTCTTCATTTGCGAAAGTAGGATGGTTATGAGGAGATACCCGACACTGTACGTGTTTAGCGTTTGTTGTTTACCCACCACCTGGAGGCTTAAAAATGTGGAAAATTGAAGGAATGTGCAGGTAGTTTGTTGAGCGTGATAACAGTGCATGAATTGCGGTATATCCTTAAGGGATGAGCATATGCCATTTTCCATTTTTAAATTTATGTTATTTGTAGTATTTGTTTATGATATGTTAATGTATATTATGTTTTTTTTTACAAATGTGACTCGTAAGACAATTTTTATGCCTTCCTCTTATTTTGTGCATGACAATAAAGAAATTCAATAAAAGTTTCAGGATTAGAGTTTGGGTGGTGATTCAATCTTAGCGGCTGTAAATATTCTAGTAATTGTATTTAGTGACTAATCACAGCTATTTTTAATACAAATTTAATGCAGTTGTCTAATGCACTGTCTCGGTAGAAACTGGAGTAGGTAGTGGTGATGCAAAAGCTAATATAAGCTAAGAGTGTTGTATTGCCATCATACTATCTGTTGAGAACAAGAAGGGTGTTAACTCTATGTAACATTATTTGATGTTATGAGTTAATGCCCTTCTGGCTCTAGATAGGCATCCAGTACTATCCATGTAGATACCAATATAATAATAATAATTCCGCTTTTATATAGCGCTTAATACATAAATGATGTCTCTAAGCACTTTACAGATATACTATGACCCGGTCATTGGATTCAATACTTGCCCGCACACAGTGTGTGTACAATCTCCACTCCCTGGGGAGCATTCCAGCCAGGGGTTACTTGATGCTCAAAAACTGTTGACCAACAATGACGGTAGCATCCTACCCAATACTCTTCACTTGATCAACTCGCCAGTTTGGTTTTATAATACTTGCCCCATCACTCGCTTAGAAAGCTGGAAGGAACAATATTTATTTATCCTGTAATATCTTTTCTCATCTCTTGATGCAATATTATGCTCAGAAGAAATTTGGTTGAATTTATATTGCTACTTGCGAATGTAAGGGAAACATTCTTAAATATTGGCCAAAAAGAAACCTTGAAATTACTTCATAGGAAAGCTCATCTAGCAATACTTTCAAATCCATTCTTCTTCACATAATTTGACATTTTCCAAAATTCCACGTTCTCTACCAGAGCAATACATCTTCCCTACCGGCGCAATACATCTTCCCTAACATTGACAAGACTTGCATTTTGATGCGATCCCTCTTCTGTTTTTCAATTTCATGGTCATATGTTATGATTCCTCGAATGTCAGCCGACGACATACGCTCTGACTCCTTATTAGGCCAAAGCATATAATCTGCATTTTCCAAACGCACACACTCATCGTTATATTCCTCTGAAGCCGGGTTTACCTCGAGAGCACCGTCCTGTATGTTAACTCCCAGATACAGGCGCAACACAGGGAATTGCCTGTGCTCGGTGGATAGAATTCAGTGGCGGCTGTGGCTAATACCGGTAAGATGGCCGGCCGTTGGAGGATTTCACATGGCTTTAGGTACCTGGCAGAGTGAAATATGAACTGGGTCATGTTCTCTTCAAATGTATGATATTGGCATGTTCTGCTTTGTACCATGGGAAAGTATTTCATGAGATGCGCCTTTTTCTCATGTTACATAGATGAATAAAAACAGTTTCTTTCACATAATCAGCTACTTCCAAGGTAAAGAGAGAGTGAGTGAGAGAGAGAGAGATGATGATGAGGATTGTGACATTGCATGAGTGAGGAATGTCCATGTTGGTTCTTTTTTGTGTGGTTGTCATCAATTTTACAGAGTTTATTCTCATTTTTCCTCGTCAGATAAACCCAATATTTAAAATAATTATCATTCACTACATACTGGTCTGCAATTTATCTTCTATGCAGTTTTTTCGCAAATGCATTATCAAACCTGAACATGAGATTAAATCAGCTATTTTGCTTTCTATAACACAGATATTAATGTATAGCCTCCCTCTATTTTAATATTTGTTGACTGAAAAAAGAGGTTTATATAGCAATGTGGAGGTGCGATAGCTCAGTCGGTAGAGCAGTGGTCTCGTAATCCGGTGACCCAGGTTCGCAACCAAGTCAATGCGCTAGTGCCCTTTGGTAAGGCATTAATCCTCATTACCAAGTCTCTCTTACTAACAAGCAATTATGCTTACTTAGCAGTCAGATAAAATAACCACCACCACAATATAATAAATGTATATAGCTTGAATTGGTGTCTATAAAACTTTAGAAACTGCATTTTGGAATATCTTTAATGCAGTTTCAAACCTGAATTTATTATTAAAATGGCCTGGTTACCATGTACATTCAGGATCCCTCCGTGGTCATGAAACTGTAGTAACTATCACACAGATGTTACACTTAAAATGGCCTCCTTGCATTCATGAACATGTGATATGGCTTATGATATGATTTCAAAGGATTTGAATAAAGTCTTTGTACAGTGTTGATCAGTTGTACAATTTGATAAAGAGAAATAAGTGATGACATTTTTCAGGCTCTGACGCCTGTCAATTTCACACATTTTAGACATCTTATTGTACAGAATGTATAGGAGACTAACATGCATTGATCTCTGTTCAGGCTAGATGAATGGCACCTGGGGCCTGTCTCACTAAGCACTAAGATGCGTCTTAAGCGGCCTTAAGTCCTGTTATAGGACTTAGTGTAAGATGCATCTTAGCGGGAGTTTCACAAAGCCCACTAAGACGCGTACCGTACTTAGTACCCCTTTAACTAAGTTGCATACAGGTCGTAGCCTACGTCTCGTCGAGACGAGACTTAGTAACAGTTCTTAGTTTGTCATGTGATAAATTTCGCGTCAAATTTGAAAGTTGTTCTAATTCGATCTCGATGATGGCCGATCTTCAAATATTGATGGCTTTGACGTTTCATTAAAGTATTTGAGAAAGAAGACGATTCGTCGGATTCTTAATCATTGTCTGAATTTTCAAAAATGTTTCTTTCTCCGATAAAAAGTCACAGTCCGTAGGGGAAATATTTTGCTAGCCGACCGACATAATACATCTCACCGGCTTCAAACTTCTGCATTGATATAGCACACGAGGATCGAGCAAGAATACCGACACAGCAACATAATTTGCGTGTCTTTCTTGCCCCTCGACGTGGTGACTTCACCCAACAATTCCCTCTCTCTCCTACTGCACCCGGCTCTTATCCCTGTCTCTCTCTCCTCTCTTTCACCCTCGTTTCTTTTGTTTCCTTTTTCTCTTTCCTTTTCTCCCTTTTTTCTTTTTCTCTCTTTCCTCTTTTTCTTTTTCTCTTTCTTTCTTTCTCTTCTTTTCTCTTACTTTCTTTTCTGTCCCTTTCCCTCTCATTTTTCCCTCCCCCTTTTCTCATTTTCCCGACAGTAGCGCAATTTTACCGATAATATCCTGACAGGGGGGGGGGGGGGGGGTCTCGCACCCCTACTTTAGCGACGTCCCTGTTATCCCATTATTCTTTTTTTTTTATGCAATTTCTCATGCTCTCGCACCTCTCATCTACCGTTGTTTAATTCTCTTTCATTTTTTATCCTTTCTCCTTAAACTCACAAAAATCCTCTTTCCCCCTATTTTCCCATTATCTATTTTTTTTTTTTTTGGGGGGGGGGGGGGGGCTACACGGCTGGCAAGAGGGACCCCATATTATGCACATTGCAAAATTGCGTGCCCCCCCCCGCCCCTTTCCCGGTTAAAAAAAACCTTCTTATAATATCATCCCCCTTTCTTTCTTTTCCCTTCTCTTATTCTCCTTTTCCCCCTTTTCTCTCCTCTCTTCCTTTTCCCCTCCCTTTTCTTCTCCCTCTTTTTTCTCTCTTCCCTTTTCTCTCCTTTTCCCCTCCTTTTTCTCCAAATCAATGCAATGTAATCAAAGCATTTCTTCACTTGTCATGTATTTTACTTTTTCAGAATGACTATGTTGTAAAATTGACTGATATCTGAATTATCTCATCAAATCAATTGTCACCATTTATTTAACAACTTTTTTCTACAACAGGATATATTCATACGGGTACACACAAGTTGTACATAATGTGACAGAAAAATTAAATTTGTTAAAGGCCAGTAATTTAACTTTATTACACTAAAAAATAGCAAAGAAAAGACAACTTTTGCTATGGATTTTCTGTAAAGCAGCAGTAGTATTTATTATTCTGATAAAACAAAAAACAGTCCATTTCTACCATAACTGTAGCAGATAATATTCTTCTTGATCGATAAGAGTAAAAACTGGGTAAAATCAAACAACCTAAATTACATAATATAGGAGTTGTATGATGCATCACAAATGTTAGCTTAACATGTGGATAGATTAAAATGCTCTCACTTGTCTACCCATTGAACGTCAAAGCTTTTCTGTTATCAACTAGTCTTTCGGTGTCATCACAAAATATCTTTAACAATTTACAGAAGGGTGCACACTAACAAATTATGTTAAATGGTGCGACTCAGTTGATTTACAGAAATACTGTATTGTTTGTAATAGACCCACCCCCTTATTCTTCACTTGAAAGAAAAAATGAAAGACAGTTTCTTTCAAATGGGTCCGCAGTTAAGTTTCCTATTCACAAATCATAGTTATTCATTTATAATTAATGTCTGTGTTTTGATCAGCACGTGACCGAACGAAATTGAACCGAATTTTGGTGTACCTTTGGATGTTGTAATTTGTTAGTCTTAAAGAACATGACTTGATGACACAGAGACCTGTATATATCATATAATAAGACAGTAAAGGTTCTCTGAAGTGTTGGGAGCCCCACAAAACTTATTATGGCAAAATTTCCCCTAAATTGCATGAGTGAAAGAAGATATCATTTAAGTTTTAACACACATTTCTGCAAGAGTTTTCAGAAGAAATGTGTTTGAAGACAGATATTGATGAAAGAATACAAAATTGAGGTTTACTGCATACAACAGAAAACCTAAATTTGTCTCTTCAATCATATTTATCATGTTTATTATGATAATCATTGCAGAAGTGTCTGTTAAATGACATCATCTTTCACATCATTAGACAATTTAAGTGAAACTTTGCCATGACATTTTTTGTGAATTTTGGTCTCCCAACACTTTAGAGGGGCTTTAATTAAGGAGGAGCTGCTGAATATACTTAATTTGGGAGGTAGCTAAATTCACCTCAAAACTTTGAATAAAATTATGGAAAAACATGATAAATAGCGCCCTTGTTGAGTTGAATTAAGGAGATCTATGGCTGTGGGTTTATTTGCTAGGGTATTGTGGATACTCCTTAGCTCTTCTAAAATTGATTTGCTTATATGTACTTGCTTCTGTTTAACTATTAATTTGGCCTGTTGTATTCTCAGCAGCTCCTCCTGAATTTCTAATTGCCTGATCTGTGCAGGTACGTCTTTGTGTTAAAATTTCACGCCACTGCTCAGACTGAGTAGACCGAAGCTGAGGCTGAGGCTGACGATCACTGGGGCCTGGAACATTTTCATTAGACAAGCTCAGGTCCGTAGCCTCTGAATCCTGTTCACAAATAAACAACAATAAAAGTGAATTCATAAAACAAGAAAAATATGTTTTATAAATGTAATGCTTCCTGGGAGAAATTTCAATTATTAAATCAATTATTAAATATATTTGTGGCTTCCACCCAGTAGGTTCAAATCCCGCTGGTTCCAAGATTTTTTCTGACTTGTGTTTTTTTTCAATACAGGTTGATCAATCGACCTTATTGATACAGATCGATCAATCGATCTTATTTACTGGGTGGAAGCCACAAATATATTTAATAAAAGAAAAATATGTATCTCAGATTTTGCAATTGCTATATCAATGAATATGAATTTGGCAACTGGGATTGTAATGAGTCAAATTTTTCATTTTTAGCCTTCATGAAAACCTTACAAAGTGAAACATTCACATAATGTTGTATCTACTGGTAAGACCAAGTATGGGACCAAAAAAGATTGATGGATATTAGTCAAAGACCTTATTATTGAACATGCCATCCAGACCCATCCCACTTCAAAGCTCTCATCACCTATAGTTCATGTCCCATACCACTTGCTACTGATACACATGTTACTTCTGGAAGTCTCCTGGGGGAGGGGGTAACGGGGAATACTCAGATTATTAAACTGTAAGAATGCATGATCAAAACTTTTCTACACACCACAGGTTTTCAAGTCACTTAACATTTTATTGTGTAGGCATCCTGCTCAATACGTCACGTTTCTTTTTTAAAACGCAATTTAAAAAAAATACAAGTATAGTACCAGCAAAAAAATCAGTCCAAGCGATCATGACCCGGCTTGAAACACAAATTTTTTAACACTTTTTCATTATCTTTGGGCACATTACAGCAAGAGTTGAAAATATATCACTTTTCCTAAAAAAATGTTGTAATGATGCAAGTACCCTAAATATGTCATTGATGACACGTCCAATACTGAATAAACTTAAAGGGGAAGTCCCCGTAATATTAAATTGGTTTTAATATAATCAGAGAAATTAGATAAAGAATTTGATGAAAGTTTGAGAAAACAAATAAGTTATGAATCTTTCAATATCATGAAAATCATAAAATGTGAGGGGCTGCAGGACATCATAATTTAGAGACCGCATTGCCCATTTTACTCACAGATTTGAAGTATTTAAACAAATAAAAATCTATCCCTTTCTTATTTATTGTCCTATTTTTTGCAAACCTTCACTGATCTGTAAAACTGTTTCAACTAACTAAAATCTCGCCTATTAAGCATCACACTCACCTGTCCTTGGGGCTTTATACGCTTTGGCTTTCGAAGCCATGTCTCGCCATTTCTTTCTTAATGTATGCCATTCCCTCTCTTGGCCACCAGCTGCTCTGAATGTGTTGCTCTTTTCCAGGATCTATGCATGGAAATAATGTGGAAATAGACAGATTATATATTTAGGATTGGTTGCACTAAGGGTCTACATGGGTTGCCGTGTTACGATTAAAGCTTCAACTGGATAACTGTACTTCGTTTTAAATACCTGAATATTGTAGCCTTGGATTTTGCAGTAGTGGTGGCAAAGTTAAGTGTCAGGTTTTCCATTTTTCAACAAACTACCATACCCAGCGATTTCAAGACTGTTTTTTCTTTCCCCCCCCCCCCCCTAACCCTAACCCCGTTATTGGCCTTAACCTCGTCAGATGAACCCCCCCCCCAGACCCCCATTTAATCTTCCTTCTTTTGGTGAATATCTCTGTCACTTCCATGCATAGGGTCTACCTTTCTTTCACCTTTTCTTCTTTGCTGCTCCCCTTTCCTCCAGTTCCAAGCAGTTCATGTTTCTAGTAGCCACAAACTACAGAAGCGCTCTAATGTCTATCCTTTGGAATTCCTTGCTTCTTTTCCTCGGCGTTTCCTAAAATTTGAGGAAAATGCAAACTAGTTATTAGGTCTAGCCTAGATCTATCAGTACCATCTAGTCTATCTAGATCTAGAGTCTAGACCTCGGCTCTAGTCTATTTATGTTTCATGAATTGCCCATCAATTATAGATCTAACTAGATTATAACATCATGTTATTGCCTGTTTCAGTGTTTGTCTTTTGACTACCAATAGGGTGTCTGATCGCGCACCACGTTTTGTTTAATTGTCAATTATAGACTAGTTCCAGAGCAATGCTTAGTTAGGCCTAGGCCGAATTTTCCGTCTCTTTCTTTCGTTAAGCCTCTTATTTGGGTAGGGTCGGAGCCGACCCTACCCAAATAAGAGGCTTAACGAACGAAAGAGACGGAAAATTTGGTCTAAGTTAGGCCTAGATCTAGACTAGGTCTAGATCTAGTGAGTAGATCTAGTGTCTGAAATAATTAGTCTAGATCTAGGCCTAGATCTATAACAGTCACACATCACAAAGTAGATCTAAGATAGTAAGAAGATTAAGAATAGTCCAAGACTCAAGTCAAGACTCAGTCACTGAGTCAGAGTAGATCTAAGGCAAGATTAAGAATAGATTTAGATCTCTATCTAGACTAGTCTAGACTAGGTCTAGATCTAGTATATTACTAGTACTAGGCCTAGATTCTAGAACTAGTTAGGTCTAGGCCTAGAATTTAGTTTGGTCGTGCATGAGAAATAGCTTGATGTAATCCGCGATCCCAGACTAGACTGACATAACAGCGGGCTCGCTACCGCCACCACACGCACGGTTCACTGCCAATCAATCGGCTGCGATTCGCCGAGGTATCAAATACAACTTCCATCACAAACTTCCACTGCATACATTTCGCTTTCAATATTTTACTTCTATGTTGTCTTAAGAAAAAGTTTGATAACATACCTTCCCCATTTGTATCCAACAGTAGTCAAATAATGTTAAACAATCACTTAAAGTGACAATATTCAGCCTCCTTTCACTTTTTCGCCCCAGACGATGCAGACGAAAACTTATAACTTTTCTTCGCACAAGGTCGAAGGTCACGAAATTCGTCTTCGTAGAATCAAAATCCAGACGTTTTATTGTTGAAGATGCGCCGCACACAGGACTTAGTAAAGAACGGTTTAGTGAAACTGAGAAACCAACAGGACGTCAGTAAGACCCGTCTTAGTGTATGACGCGTCGCAGCGACACTAAGTCCTGTTACACTAAGTACTGTTTAGTGAGACAGGCCCCAGGTGGTATCCATGAAAAAGTATATTTTAAAGATTCCATCAGTTGATAGCTCCAATCTCAGTCACCATTGCTGAATGCAGAGCATGTCTCGTCAGACGTCATCTGCTGGAGGCAGCCCTGCCCCCGAAAGGGGATGACGCCCCCACAATGTTCTTGGGAATACTTGCCTGTAATCTTAATGTTAAGTTAGAAGACATTCCTAAGGTCATGATCGAAAAGAGCAAGTGGCGTCAAAGAGTGAACTCCATCTCTGCTGCCGCCATCACATGATGATGATGATTAGTTGTAGTTGATAAATACCAAGCTGATTTCAATGCGAACCAGAATTATTACCAAAATAACGGAGGAAATATCCTACTGTATTTTAAACAACATTATGTAGAACATAGATTTAAAGGGGATGCTATGGGCTTTCAATGTTTGAACGTAAAGATTACACAAAATCTCCCTGTTCTTGCGACATTTGCAATAATTATTTAAAAGAAGAAATCAAATATTCAAATGTTTATCCACCTTATATCATCAGTGCAGTTTTTGAACCACACCCCCTTCCCCAGTTTAACAAAAATGCTAGTTTTTATCCTTTTTCTCGATTTCAGGTCACATTATCTTGTAGTTAAAGGTCTTCTAAGGCTTACCAGAATATGTAGGGCCCCAACATGGCCTTTTCAGGCTAAATGGGTAAAACCATCTGATAGCCCAGGGACCTGTTTCACAAAGCCTTTATTCAATGACAAATGAAAAAAATTAACGACAGATCTCAGAAGCAAGGATTTCACTAGCTTATAACATAAATTGTCATTTTTCACTGATGACAAATTTTGTGAAATCCGGCCCAGAACTCTGTTTTCCATTTTACTTACCCCAGGACAAGCATGGTTTGTAGCCCCTTATTTAAGTGTTTCACTGCTCTGTTTCTAGCAAGAACAACTTGAAATTATTGATATAGGTGTCTGAAATCATTGCATTTTGTTCTCTATGGGTGAGTTTTTATAGCGTTTTGACCATTGTAATTGATCTAAGTTTTTATAAAAGCAGGGCTTTAGTGGAAGGTTCCATGGCAGTAGGTCGTATGTTACGGTCGCAGGCACTAAAATCAACTTGCCCTGCCCTTCTTGTGCTCCGAGCCAGCTAGCTCACCATGTTCATAGCCACAGCGATCGAGCTATAGGCAGGCAGCAAGCTATAGATATTGATGTTAATCAGTGCCTAGTCTGCGTGCATGGTCGTGCATGTATGCCCTAGGCCTAGGAGGTACACTGCATGCGATGAAGCGTGCCCAAGAAAGCACTCATTCAAGCAGTCTGTCGTCCTTCTGGTTCCCTCATTCAGGTGCGTTCCCATGGATATCAGTGGACCGATAAGATGTGTGGAGATGCGACCCCTTCCCCTTTCCACAACCACCCCTCCCCCTCTCCACAACCACCCCCTCCCCCTCTCCACAACCACCCTTCAAATACCCCCACTCCCCATTCTTCTCGGAGCCAACATTCCTAGCTTATTCCATATCTCATGGGGAAATGATAATCCTTTATATTTTAGGAGGCTACTTTTCCAGTCAAATCAGTCTTTGTTCATTAACTGATTGTATGTATTATGACCCTTTAATAGAATTTTGGTTGAGGAGATGCTCTTTGTCTTCATTTATGGGGGCTCTTTTAAGGATTTCTGTTGCAAATGGCATTCAATCCATATTTTCACTGGCTCATATCTATTGACTTTACATGGTATCCACATTCTGTATTAAACCAGACTGTTTTCAAAACAAGCTTGCAAAGAATTTTAGAATGCCATTTTGAATAGCCTCGTGTATCACCTTCAGAAACGTGTGAACACGACAATGACAGATAACAGAATATGACCGTGATTTCCATGAGCGATAGAATTGAAATGGCCATGAGTTGACTTTTGGAAAGCCTTTGCCATCGTGTTGATTCAGGCATCAAACACAGGATCGTCTGCGTTAGGGTTCTTTCTTTTGGCTACCCTTGGACGGTTCCTTTCCAACACCTCCCTCCTCCTAAACCCCTCACCACCGCCACCCCTGTAATCCATAAATTGAATTTCATGCTGATGTTGAGCTAACCCCTAGTATGCACGTCTGTCTCTCAGTCAACAAGGCCTCTAGCTACATGCAAGTCAGCTTGAATGTCGTGCATGCATGACTTTACTCTCGTGCCCCTACACCATCACACTCACAGCATTGTATGTAGATCTGAGCGTCTGTTGAGAGACAGAAAGGCATTAACTCTGTGTTTAAAGATAAAGTTGAGTTCTGGTCATGTGATTCCATTGTGAAAGAAACGGTGTAGAATCGATCAGAAAAGGTTGATCATCTAGCATAAGTATTGGTGTGTACTGCAATGTTCTGGAGTCATCAAAATGCTAAGAAATTCGGCCCAGTCTTGATAAAGTAACAAGCACTGTACACAGAAAGATGTACATGGGACTACACAAACATGTGGCATAAAAATCCATCCCATTGTTTATGATGTTATACATGTCATATTTAGAATATGAAAGCATTTGAAGAGCCATGCTTTTCAGGGAACATTTTGTATCTGATGTTCTTCCACACTTGCATTATTACAATGAAAACGTTCACAATTTTTTTTTTCACCTCTTCATAGAACTCAACCTTCTCTTTAAGCCTATGAGAAATTCCCTTCATGGTCTGAAGAGAGAGTATGTACCTTCCCTTACAAAAAATCATCCAATAGAGGTTATAATTTGAAGATGATTGGAGCAAGTCGCATCCAAATCTCATCAGCATACATACCCCTGTATCTTATCTCATGCCCCTACACCATCACAGCATTGTATGTAGATTTGAGTGTCCGTTGAGAAACAGAAAGGCATTAACTCTGTGTTTAAGCCTATGAGAAACGCCCTTCATGGTCTGAAAAAACAGTATATACCTTCCCTTATGAAAAATCATCCAATGGAGGTTCAAATTTGAAAATGATTGGAGCTAGTCGCATCCAAATCTCATCAGCATACATACCCCTGTATCATAGTGCCGTGCATCCATGACTTAACTCTACACTCCTATACTATCACAGTTATTGTATGTAGATCTGAGCACCTTAATAAAGCTAGAGGGACACTAACTCATATGTGTTAATGCAGACTTAACGCCCTTGTGGTTCCGAGCAGGTGATATATATATACCTTCCCTTATGAAAATAATCCAATGGAGGTTAAAATTTGAATATGATTGGAGCAAGTTGCATTCAAATCTCAACCGCTTACGTGTCCCTCCATAGCAATGTCATGCATGGATGACTTCTCTCTCTCCCTCTCTCTCTCTCTCTCTCTCCTGTACCATAACAGCAATTTGTTTAAAGCTAGAAGGCATTAACTCTATTATAAAGCATATGAGGTAATGCCACAGCATCTGCTTTAGACGTCAGAAGGACATTAATCCTGTGTTAAAGCATATGAGGTAATGCCCATTTCATTCTAAACAGACAATATCGTTGTTTGGAGCCAGAAGAGCACTAACGTAATGTTATATGAGTTAGTGCTCTTATGGCACCAAACAGAAGATTAATACCCGTTTATGAGAGTCAACCAATTGAGATTAAAATTTGGATATGACTGGAGAGCAGTTGCATTCAAATTTCATCAACTTATGTTCTCATATTCGTGCATAGTTTAGTGAGACTGTTTTCTCTCTCCAGCGATTACTAATTAAAATGACTGCACTCATTGGTTCCATCCTTGTTAGCTTACCATATGGCAGCAAATGTAAGGGGTACTTGGAAGGAAAATATGCATTGCAATCCTTAAACTGGTGACATGCTTTAAAGTTTAAATCATTTTTTCATTTGATGAAAATTCCTGTTCAAGTGTATCCTGTTCATATACAGGTCTTCTTTATTACATGGAGATAAATATAGCATTAATCAACAAGGGTATACAAAAATGTTTTTGTCAATTTGAAGAAGAAAAGCAGATGAATGTCGCCCTGTTGAAATCACTGTTTTAAAAGGATCATTATTTTTCATATGAGCTCAGTCATCATACCACACTCACATGATCTAACTTAGATATGAAGATAGGGACGACAATACATTTTGAATTGTGTTTGTTGATATGATTCTTTCTTTATCCAACCTTGTTACTGCTATTTTTAGGCTTCATTAACAAATTCAAATTGTCATTCAGTCATTCTAAGATATTTTGAAACAGTTTGACAATAAACAAACAATGCAGTGACCATTTATATACAGAGTTCACATATGCTCTGGTCGAAGAGCCAGATGTCACTTTGCAGCTATAGAATGAGAAATCACTTCAGTGTGAGAAGTTAGACTGCTTTATCTATGCTGCTAATTCACACACTTTCACCGGCCATCAAAAGTGCCGGTCTTGAACACTTGACGAGAGGCTTCTCCACACACGCACGCATGCCGCCGCCACAGAGCAATGGCTGCACGGTGCATAATTTATGAGGCTTGCGAGCACCGCGGTCCCATTTCACTCAAGGGGTCCGCGGCGATCGTCTGCATGCATGGAGAGGCTGGGAGGAAAAGCCCTCGTTAATTATTCATGAGTTGTTTGGGCATGCATGGTGGCTAAAGGAAGGTTGCGTTCGTATGTGTGTGTGTGTGTCTCTCTCTTTCATGTTCAGTGGTTCATGTGATGCGATGTATGTGTGTGTGTGGGTTGTGTGTTTGTGTGTGTGGTGAATGTGGGTGTGGGTGTGTGTGTATGTGTCTCTCTCTCTTTCATGTTCAGTGGTTCATGTGATGTGTATGTATGTGTGTGTGGGTGTGACTGTGGGTGTGTTTGTGTGTTCATCTTTATATAAACGTCATCTTGCAGAAAGAAACGGAGGAGAGTTGTCTATCTCTGATTGAATTGTGCCCCCATTATGAATTGTAATCTGTTGATTTGCAGAAAGTGTTTTGCGAGATGCCACACTTTCGATTCAGTGATATAGCTTGGCACATTAGTGCTGCTGAATGGAAGTAACACCAAGAAATCAATAAGATTCTTGCATTAGTAATGTTTCAAACTGATAGATGCTTTACAGTTTACAAGTATACATGTAGAGTATGTTCATCATACTTGTGATTCTCCTTTTAGTAAAAGACTCAAAATCTCAGCTTGAAAATTGGGGATATTTGAAAGACACCTTATATCAAGATGATTTTATAGCATGGTGTATTTTGATTTGTAAAGGTTCTCTAGAATGATGTGATTGACAGAGATTTATATGGAAGAGAAGATACAGTTTAGAACCGATAAATGCAGTAATTAAATTAACATTGATAATGACAAAATGATGATGACGATGACAATGTAATTCATTTCATCATCTCGATTGTAAAGGATATTGGAGAATAGAATGAAGTAAACATCAAAATTGGAATAATTGAAAACATATTACCGAAATTTCACTCATGTATGTAGAAATGTATGGAAAATGAAAGGAATAACAAGCCAGAATAATTTAGATTGTCTTTTCTAAATCAGGTCGTAAAGAGATAATTTGTGTCCTTTGTCAATTTTTACTTAAGTAAAGATGTTTTTAATGATTATGTATCTGCATGTATGTTGTCTGCTAACGGAGATGCAGAAGTATTATACCTCTGGCTGGAGTGCCATGAGTTAATGATCTTCTACCTCTGAACTTGAATTTTAAAATATTTCTTACTTTTTTTCACGATAAAATCATGAAAAGGCATAAACAGAGATACACGATAAAAGTACTGTGTACATGTGTACACATAATTCTTAGAAGTTATTGATTAGATGAGTTCTTCTTTCATCTATACAAGCACATGTTATTTGCAAAAACAAATTTCATCCCACGATTTTATGAATTTCTTTTTATAGTAAAGAATGTGGTTCATTGGATAGACTACTATTCAGGAATCATGCTTGCTGACTTGGCAAACTGTTATAAAGAAATCATTATATCTGAATGTGCATTGACAATTTTTAGTAATATTGTTCCACTTTAAGCCTCGGTCACAAATGCCATTACGAACTGCTATGAACACCATACAAACAATTTTCAGACAATGGAAATTCGGGAAGACAATGGAAAAACAGAGATTTGTACGAAATTATCGTTCGTACGAACCTTTGTGACCGTAGCATTATATGAAAAATGTCACAGTGAGAAAAGACATCAGCATTGCCAATATTGGAGAATGCAAAATCCAGCCCATTCATCGGCCAATTATAAATTTCTCCTCGATGAGAAACCTTTGAGGATCGAGTCATGCTGCTTGAATGCTTCTGAACACAAACCTTGATAGATTTTAGGGATGTGTAAGGATGACTTGATCTCAGAAATGCAACACCGTCTTGACATTTATATCACTTTATGCACACGGGCTAAGAAAGTACAAAGTATCCTGTTTACACAAGTAGACATGAACCGTTCCAAGCACCAAAATGACTGTGCAAATGCATGGATGTTTCATGCACAGTTGATGGATTTTTGAGGTTGTGAAACCAGGGATGAAGAATCATTGTCTTGAGTTCTTCTATGTCTACGGGTCTCATATCAGCAATTGGCCCCCTCGTTTATTTTCTCTTGTCTTCGCCGAGTTTATTTTGCTAGCGAGAGTGGGAGATATTACTTGTTGGCTCTTATTTATTGACTCGATTTGATTGGGCGCTGCCACATCACTCACGACCGTCTTCAGGAACACGCCCCGAGAACGGGACCTTTCGTTGTTTGGGATCAGGCTCGGGGACAGAATTGATTGAACTTTGACTTAAATCCTTTATTTGATTTTGCCGGATGATCATGGTAGAGTGGTAATATGTCTGCATGCCTTTTGCACTTGTTCAAACGTCTGTCGGGGGATATAGACTGTACTCCTTTCTCCATCGTAAAGAGAACCACATTATTGCCTACCTCGTGACACTAAAGGAGAATATAGACTGTACTCCTTTCTCCATCGTAAAGAGAACCACATTATTGCCTACCTCGTGACACTAAAGGAGAATATAGACTGTACTCCTTTCTCCATCGTAAAGAGAAGCACATTATTGCCTACCTCGTGACACTAAAGGAGAATATAGACTGTGCTCCTTTCTCCATCGTAAAGAGAAGCACATTATTGCCTACCTCGTGACACTAAAGGAGAATATAGACTGTGCTCCTTTCTCTCTCATGAAGTAAATCATATTACTGTAGATCTAGATGATATTATATTTTATATTGCTGCTTTTACTCCGTTAATTTTTCAGAAAAAACAATAAAAACAGAAAGAAAAAAAATATATATTACTGTAGATCGTATCACACTGAAGGGGGATACAGACTTTGTTCCCTTTTCCATGATAAAAAAAATCATAATATTATGGATGGTATGGCACTGGAGATGTGACATGCTAACATTATTACATTATTATTACCCCGGTCATCGGATTCAGGCTTACCCGCACACAATGTATGCACATTCTCCACTCCCTGGGGAGCATTCCGGCCAGTCACCATTTTACAAGTGCCACTTGCTCATCCAACCACATTAACTTTTGCATCCTACTTTGTACCCATGTAACACCTGGGTGGAGAGTGTCAAATGTAGATTAAGTCTTGCCAAAGGACATTAGTGCCATGCCGGGGATTGAACCACGACCTTCAAATTTCAAGTCAAGTGCTTAAACCATTGACTACGACACTTCTACTTCTGTTTTGATTAAATACCCAAAAAAACAATTGAGCAGAAGACATTTCATGAAGTAAGCAGATGACTAAGAGATGAAATGATGCTTTTGGCAGTATGAGCATGTCTTATTCTATGAACCCCCCCCCCCCCCCCCTCCCGACCGACTCCTGATACTTAGTGACAAGTCGATACCACTTGCTTCTCAACTTATCTTTCCTGATTTATTGATGCTGTCAACAAGGATAAGACTTCCCTCTTGAGGGGCACTAGGAGTGCATCCATACAAAGTATAATCCCAATCATAATTCATGAGAAGATTATGATTCAAGTAGGACACTTTTTTCTCTTCTTTTTACAAGACTGATTTATTGATTAATAGATTTTGCTTATCTCTAAACATGTCTGTTAGCATTGCATCTTCTAAACAAGTGGGTTTCCCCCTTTAATGAGTCTGTAAGAAGACTTTGATTCAAGTAGGAAACTCAGTGAAAAAAATACATGGGGGCTCAGGGCGAATTTCCCCCCGAAATGCCACAAAGAGCCCCCGAAAATCATAAAAGAGTCCCCAAAAAATTTGCATAGAGTTCAATGCAAAAAGAATTAAAGAGTGTTATTTTCATGCAAGCAAGCTTGAAAAGTAGCCCCCGAAATTTTTAAAGTATTTTTTTCCCTGAGGAAACTTCATGCTTCCCACTCCCCAATCAAAACATGAAGAAAGAAGAAAAAAATACATGGACAACAAAAAGCTTCCAGGACTGAATCAGCAAGGAATTCATTATGCTGGTCACTGAAAGTTTAGAAGTGCAACTGTACATGTCTTTTTTTCTTTTTCTTTTTTTACTTGATAAGGAAACGCCCAGACTCATTTAAAGCCCCTCTGCACTAGTTTGACATGGAGGAATTAAACCTCCCTGTAAGGTCATTGGCAGGTGGTTATCTCATCAAATCAGCTCTCAATTAACATAAGAAAAAGGGCACCGTTTAGGCATTGTTGGCTGTATAGAGGGCGCAAGTAGCTATAAGTAGTGCAGTGGGGCTTTAAGAAACTGTAATTGACAGGTTTTCATCATGTCCATGCTTGCTGGAGAATTAACCAAAAAAATAATACTTCTGCACTTCCAATAAATGATTGGCCATGTCAATTAAGTGTAAGTGATACAATTACGCTACATTGTAAAGATGAAGATCTTCTGTTCCTTGGTCATATTTTTTATGAAGAATAAAATAACTTTACTTTCTTCCAAACGAACATTCCACAACTTCATAACGTTTTGGCCAATTAATACTACTTTAATTAGGGATAAAAACCTTGTATGGACATCTTGAGTATACATGCTAAGTTGTGTATGTGGGTGCTCTATATTCAGACGAAAACAATGTCCAGAGGCAAATGTGTGCCTGAAATGGGTCTGGTTTTCTTCAGTACACAATGCAAAGTGTTGAATGTTTGTATGCTTTTTATGGAAAGGGTATGTCATTGTATGCTCTTTTGAAGAATTGACTTACATTTTGCTGTACAGTTACAGATAAAGCCCTGTTCAGGGGAGTGTTTCACAAAGACTAAGATCGACTTTAAGTTGGACTCGACTATGGCAGGCCGTTCATGCCACTGTTGTCTCTCACCATTTACTGGCATTGGTCTCTCAAGGGACGTACAAATCATGGTCACAAATCTGCAGAATTTACATTTTTTGATAGTTCATTATTGAAGGAGAAAATATTATCTAAAGATCATAATGGTGAGAGCAACCAGTGGCTTGAATGGCCTGCCATAGTTAAGTTGATCTTAGTCTTTGTGAAACGTTCCCCTTGACGTGTGATGTCATTGTGGAAGCAACTGTCTAGAAGCAATTTTGAAAGGTTTATTATGTAGTAGTGTATAATGTGAAGTTTTGAAATCATACAAAATTATAACAAATTGACCCAATTTGCTGAAAGTCGCATGCACTGCACACACATGTGTATATGGGACTATACATAGTGGCATGAAAGTTTGATTCAAACAGTTCATTTATTTAGCGTCATATTAAGAATATAGCACACTTTAAAAGCTATCTCTTTCAGGAAACATTCCTTTTGTGATATTCATCCTAACTGAAATGAACAGAATGAGAAAGCACACATTTTATTTTTCACATTGACCAGAACTCGAGCTTCTGTCTTAAATTCTGCAGTCAATTATTGCAACATGAAGTTCCACATGCTTATTACATATCTGGATCTTATAACACACAGATCAGCAATCAGTGATTTCATTTGTATATCATCCATTGTTCTAGACCAATGCAGAAGTTATCTCCGGCTTTGTTGCCAATTAATTCATTTCATATCCAGATTACTTCATATACAAATTTACAATGCTTTAATAAGATGAGCATTTACTTGTGCAATATACCTGTATACAGGAAGCAATCACATATCCAAATCAGAACAGTCAAATTAAAGGAAATTTGATTCGCAAAAGAGAAAAAGAGAGAGAGAGAGAGTGAGATTTTATACAAATGAAATTAGAGCAGCATGATTCTGTGGACTGATGAATTATAATGAGTTTATTATGTCTCCTAGCTTTAGCGGAGAGCACTATTTTTTATGCCATGGATCGCCATGGTAACGATCTGTTACATCATTGGCTTGGTATTTTGAGTGCTTCCTTTCCTGGTGGAATACGATTTTGTCCAGAGTTTCAGATCAGCACTGAGTAATTAGATATCTATTTTGGGATAAAATTGTTGTATTTTGTAGAGCTATGGATTTTAGATTTGTTGTCATGTAATACCCTTTAATATATTTGAGTGGTGTTTGTGTCTTGCAGGTATTATAAAATACTTTTTAACAGCAAAAAAATACTTTTATAGGTCTCTGTCAAGCGATATCTCATACCAAAGTGGATTCTTTTGTAAATTGTTTCTCTAACATACTAATGTCCTTTTCTTTTTGAAGTACATGTTTATTAGTAATGGATAGATGAAAATCTTCATTCTTCTAGTACAACTCATAATATTTGTTCTTTTATTAACCCCCCCCCCCCCCCCCCCCCCCCCCCCCATTTCCAGCTGAAAGTCTAATCAAATAACATTTTCTATTCTGGTAACCAGCCAAGCAATCTAGGCAATTACTCAGTTTCGGTTCCAGTTCTGCTGGTCACGAACGGTGAACTGCTTGAAATTCAAACTTATTTAAAGTGATGACAATATTTTAATCCCTGATTTGTCAAAAAATGTCCATCCAGTAAAAAATGCAGGACTTTTTAGTGACCCAGTAGGATTTGATGATGGCAATGCAATCAGTCAACTTCTTCTTCTGAACCCTATAAAATATGTTTTCATTTTTCATTTATTATTATAATTACAGTAGGTCCACATCAGCATTAGATAGCAAACTGATATATGATTGATTTTTTTTTTGATTTTATTTTATTTCTGCATTTTTTCCATATTAGATATAACTGAATAACAAAGAACATATAAATGTAAGGTATAATTCAACATAAACAAACAATAATTTCTTCATGTCAAAATGTTTTTTTTTACATAATATATGTACATATAATAACAAAACTTATTATTTCCATAACATATTATCATAAATTTCAAGTATTATCCAAACTATTCTGTGGGAAAATTGCAGGAGACCGCAATAATAAGCAAAGCTTGACAAGGATGGCGGCCTCAAAAAAAAAAAAAAAAAAAAAAAATCTTAAGATAAACCTCAAAATGAAAATGTATGTATGTATGTAGCACTTGTCTCAAGTGTATATGGTTGCGTTTTGTTTTCATTTCTTGTTTGTTTCTGTAGAAAAATAACAGAGCATGCATTTATTAAACAGGGCTCATATTTATCAGTTGCCCAGGTTCTGATCGATTATGTATGTTCCTTTTTAGTAACGTAAAAGTCCTGCCTTTGTGCCATGGGTTACATATTTAGATTTTCAGAAAATATATATTGATTTGAGTAAGTAGATACATGAAGCAAAGTATCGAGGTGGCTTATCAGCCTTTATTTCGACCGTTTCCACCATGTTATCAATTTATCTTTGATATTTTGCGCAAAGCTCCATTTTTACCTCTGACATTTTTACCAGGCACGACACTCGATGAGTTGGTGATTGTGATCTTTCCTACATCCTCCCAAGGTACTGGCTGAGAGGTTTTCATGTTATTCTAACCGGGTCACGGGAGGAAAACATCAAGTATTTGATTGATTTTTCTCAGAAAACGATGAGATTATGTTGGCACAGATCTGCAGGTGACTAGCCATTTGTTGTGCAGCTTTCCTGGAACAACTGCCATTCATGATGGCGTCATGTTGAGATGTTTAATGTTTCCCAGAAAGGCAGATTTTTGGCTTTAATTACACCATGGTAGTGCTGACCAGTTATGTTAATCATGCATTGTCTCTGAGTCAGGAGTGACAGTGAAATTCAGCTTGTTTGAGATTTTGCTTCATAGCGGAAGCCTTTGATATGTTGGCTTTTAAAAGTTGATGTTTTATATAAGTCTTTATTTTGTTTGTTTTCATTTTATTTTATCATGGTAGTATTGTCGATGATGGCATTCTACAAGGGATATATACCATATAGATACACTTCATATCAATATAAAACACTGATAAACAAAATGTTACCAATTATATATGTATAAAACAAGTTATAAAATATGTATAATATGAAAATGAAATATTTGAACAGAAAAAAAAAAAAAAAGTTAATATGAAGAGGAAGGAATGAAAAGCTTTCTACCAAAAAAGGGTCAAATATTTGTTTCAAGGGAAGATGATGTGAAAGAATATTTCTTGCTTTTTCATCTGTGTTACTAACCTATATTCCCTGCTATATCTTTTGCCTTGATACATATTATACATATAGCTGAACATCTGTCTTGTCTTGTAACTAGTGGGTGTCCTCCCTTTTGTAATATTAACTTAGCGAGGAGGGATTATTTGAGGCCATCTTTTATGTTTGCTGCTTCTATCTTCCCCTGCTGAAGATTTGAGCTGTCTTTTCTAAGATTTAGATGCCATAGAACCCTCAGATCAGAGGCAGATGGCTTGTAATCCCAGTAGACATGGATATCCTAATCCTCCAGATCAATAAATCTGTGTAGAGGCAGAAGGCCGATAACTCATACATTTTACACAGAGGTTAAAGATAAACTTGAGTTCTGGTAAAAAAAGGAAATGAATTCTCACAGAATCAAACAAAACTTACACTGAATGTTCAAGAGTACAAATAAATGTCATTTGCCAACCAATTTTGGTAGAAAATGTATACTGGCTGAGTAGTGAGCATAGAAAGATAAGGATATCAAGGTTAGTAGCCACGACACCATTTGTGTAGTCCCATGTACATCTTTCTGTGTACAGAGCTTGTTACTTTACCAAGACTGGGTCAAATTTATTATGATTTTGATGACTCCAGAACCTTGCAGTACACACCAATACTTAACATGCTGCATGATTAACTTTTTCTGATCCATTCCACACCTTTTCTTTCACAATGCAATCGCATGACCATAACTGGTCTTTATCTTTAAGCCAATCTTGAGCTCTGGTATGGCATCATATATCGAGAGAACATGGCTCTAATTCATTCCAGATTGTTTATTGTGCAGTAGACTGATTGTTTGTTTGAACCAGTAAAATAAAAACAACAACACAAAAACTTGCTGGAAATCATCTTCAATAAGAACCACAACTCTCATTTGCACATCGGGACCTGTGTTAAGCACATGGTGCCAGGCCTACTTACCTTCATTTTCTTATCTTTCTATTCTCATTACTCAACCCCAATACATTTTCTACCAAAATCATTTGGCACATGTCATTTATTTGTAATCTTGAACATTCAGTGCAAGTTTTTTTGGATTCTGTGATCATTTTTTGTCCGTCCTTACCAGAACTCACGCTTATCTTTAACCCTCTTCTGGCTGTGAGCAGATGAATGCAGTTGAATGTATGTATCATATGTTTGAAGCAAGAAGGGCATTAACTTTGTGTTTAAGTACATGAATTAATGGCCCTTTGGCTAAAACCCAGATGGTTTATGATTAGGGCTATATGAGCGTTCCCTCTTAACCTTTTTACTCAGAGTGAATGCCTTTCTGGCTCTGAACAGATGATTACAGGGGGGTGTTTCACAAAGATCCTAAGTAGAACTTAACTCTAAGTTGGACTTAAAAATTATGGACAGCCATTGGAGTCTTAAAAGGAAATATATTCAAAAGCAGAAATTCAAGTATTTTGGACTTTTTATGAATTCCACATCCAGAACATGAAATCTCCTTGATGATAGACAATATGAATGATTTGAATAAACAATTAATGCCTTTCAAAATAACTTTTACAAAATATTTTCAAAGATGCTAATGGCTTTCCATAATTTTTAAGTCCAACTTAGAGATAAGTTCAACTTAGGATCTTTGTGAAACACCCCCCTGTTCTATTAATTTGACCAGAGCAATAAGGATGCTAACGCATAAACATTTACCACGGAGCTAACAACCTTCTGTCTCTAAACAGAGTAATACAGTTCTATTAATCTGTGTTACACAGAGCTAACACCTTTCTGGCTTTGAACTGACAAATATGTTTTTACAACATCTGCTTTATAGAGCCATATGGAATGTTAACTCATATCCTTTGACACAGAACTATTGTCTTTCTTGCTCTGAACATACCAATACTTTTCTGTATCTGTGAGAGTCATAAAGTGACTCAGTAACATTGCCTCAGATTCTGAAACAAAATCCTGGATTTAGCTCATGCTGCAATCATAATTATATATTTAGGTCAGTCAGGAATCTGATGACTTTTACAAGCAGATCGCCTGTCTGATTATCAAGATATTTAAGATTGGAAATTGAAATTTCATTCTTTGTTTTTTCTAACAGTTTTTATTATTCTACAATCTATTGGGGAAAATGAGTAAGGTAAAACCGGTCACTCAAATATTTTTACTTTCTTGAGGCACTTCATGATCATTTTGAAGCGCAATTTTTTTAGGGCTTCAATATTACACCATATCACAGACACTGATAACACGCAGGACCATGCATCTCAGATTTAACATTGTTGCCACGATGCCTTTAAAGGGCATTAACTCACATCCTTTTACACACAGCTAATGCCCTTCTGGCTTTCAAACTGACTCTGCGTGGGATCAGCCCTGCCAGGTCCCAATCCAGAATATACCTCGAGGGATAATGGCGGAATCAGCACACATCAAGTGGGATAATAAACTTCTGGTTGATATTGATTTCAGTCCCTCCATCTTCTCCTCGATATCAGTCCCTCCATTTTTCTTGTTGTTTTCAATACCTCCATTTTCTTCTTACGTTCAGTCCATCTATTTCTTCTTGTTTTCATTCCCATTTTTGTCTTCTTCCTTTCATTCCTCCATTTCATTTTTGGTTTTTGTCCCCTCCATTTTTCTACCTGTTTTCATTTCCTTCATTTTAGTCCCTCCATTTTCTTCTTGTTATCATTTCCTCCATTTTCTTCTCGTTTTCATTCCTTCCATTTTCTTCTTGTTTTCATTCTCTTTGTTTTGTTTGATATAATACAGACTAGTGAAGGTTCCAAAATGGCATGTAATTGTTACATCACATTTCTTTTACGATCAATATGTTATAAAATTGCATGTTGTTTTTATTGGTTTAATGGTCGTTTTTTAGTGCCGACAATGAAACTGCATTTCAAAAGAAGCGCTCTGATAGCATTATTGTTAGATATTGACTACATCAGATTCAGAATCCTATACACAAATGTGGTGATGTACCAGCAAACTTAGAAGTAAATTATGAAAGCTTGGTGAAAATTGCATGCACCAAGAAGCATAAAATTAATGTATGTATAATCGACAATGTATGGGAGTATGTTTAGATAAGTTTAGTATAAATACAAGTTAATTTTGTTTCTGTTTTGAACAGAAAAACAGCGTTTCACTTTAATGAAAAGAATTTGTAAACCGTAGAATACTTTCAATCTGTAACATGAGCCATCCCTTTAATAGCTTTACAGAGAATGAGCATGATGCAAACGAAATTGAAACTCTAATGATCGATCGATGTAGTCCCTTGCAGTTCTTTCTGAGTCTGTAAAAGGGCACAGCACCTAGGAAAGGTCAAACATAATGGATACGGAATCAAACACAAAAACATTAGGAAACGATGATTGCTATCACTTTATGTTTGACCATGATGTTTTTGTCTGAGAAGCAATATCAGAGTGGGAGGTTGCTGGATTTGATGGAGAGACAGAGGAGGTTGGAAGAGAAGTGATGAGGAAAAAGTATGTTTCAATTATTTTTTGTTTTGTTTGATTCCAGACAATAAATGCTTCATGACCCCATATTTTCCTACCAGTTTTGATATGCATATAACATTATACAGGGGTAATAGTGAGCACTAAAAAAAAAAAAAGGTTTTTTGTTTTCCCCTCAACCACGGCCCCCTTGAGTAAAAAAAAGAGTAGAGGATTCGCGGGAAAAAAATGGCATCTAACAACATTCCCCCCTTTCGAGTAAGAAAATTGGGGAAAAAATAGGGCAAAATAGGGAAGATTAAAGAAAATAACGGGGAAATCATGATAATCGGGATAAAAGAAGGAAGAAGATTTTTTTTTTTTTTTTTTTTTTTAATCAGGAAGAAGAAAAAAATCGGGAAAAATCAAAAAAAAATCTAGAAACTGATTTAAATCAAGTTTTTATCAGGCCTGCATACCGGTATACCACTTTTTTACATCCAAAGGTTTTGTTCTGCTTGTAATGGTCACACACCTAATCACCTTGTCATGTTTTGAGTACTTTCATGGCCCTCTGTAATGAATGAAAACCTTCACAAATAATATGCTGCCTCAGATTCACAATTCTCACATAATATGTATCACATATGTATAATAATATGTATAATATGTGCACATGGGCATTAAAGATAAACTTTAGTTCTGGTAATGCGAATGCATTGTGAAAGAAAAGGTGTGGAATGGATCAGAAACAGTTGATCATGTAGCATGTAAGTATTGGTGTGCACTGCAAGGTTCTGGAGTCATCAAAATCATAATAAATTTGACCGAGTCTTGGTAAAGTAACAAGCACTGTACACAGAAAGCTATATATGGGACAACACACATGGTGTCGGGGCTTTGTACTACCTTGATTTCCTTGTCTTTCTATGCTCATTACTCAGCCAGTATACATTTTCTTCCAAAATAGTTTGGCACATGTCATTTATTTGTAATCTTGAACATTCAGTGTAAGTTTTGTTTGATTCTGTGAGAAGTAATGTTCTTTTTTTTACCAGAACTGGAGTTTATCTTTAAAGTCATATCTCTTGACATAGAAATATGTCTTTTCTTGTTTTAGCTAAATATATTCTATTCATGTTTTGATTAACACCATCAATTGAACCCATGAAGAGTTACAAATCATGTGCCTATAACCAAAAGAGCATATATTTGTGTCATTTTACAAAGAGTTTACACATTTCAGGGCCTCGTCATTTAAAATATGCATTTGTGAGTAGATGATTCTTGTAATTTTCATTGTTTTGACACAGGTTTAAGAACTCGGGGGGGGGGGGGGGGCTGCATTTTTGCTCTGTATATTTGTTATGGTTGTTTTGTATGGTCGTTTGGACCTGCAAACAAGTTTCTGAATGACAAAATCCTTCTCAAATCATGTTGAAAATATTCACAGTTTAGTGTTTCATAAAATTTACTATGTTTTATCAACAGACGCTGGTATTTTCTTTGTTCCCAAACGCTGCAATTATATCAATATATATATCAATTACTAGTATTGGACAACATTTGATTTACATCAATAAATCAACGTATCTACCTATTCTACTTTGCTATTGTTGCACCTCAACATTGCATAACCGAAACTTAAAACACATCGCCAAATTGCTCATACCCCCCCGCCCAAAGGCGCCCTCCGTGACCCTTGCGTCCGAGCGCCGCCAACGTAACCTCTTCCTCTTATCTCTTCGCATCCGAACGGATAAGTTACACTAAAAATCGCTCCCAAAAGTTGAAGAGTTTTTCCTCTTTAGTCACTTTTTGGTTCGCATTTTCGCCTTTTATATTATTCTCTACGATTTCCTGTTCGTTAGAGAGTAGTTTCACTCCGTGAATTTATTTATTTATCAGTATTCTAGAACGTTTTCTTGCCGACTACTGTTACGTTTCCGCTTTCGCGTTTGCCCGTCCTCACTCCTCTGAGGTCTCGGGTGCGTGCGGGGGTAGTCGGTGGGGTGTTTTTAGTCACTGGTAGTTTATTTAATTCTTTAATTCTTGTTGATAATTGCTCGTACCCTTTGTTTAATTTTCTTTCCCGCAGGTTATAATATGTCTCGCAGTTCTTATTTTCTCTTAGCAGGTTTCACGAAGAAGAAATCAAGTTCTGTCGCGAGAAAGAAGACGAAGGATTCTAGTAATAAGTCTTCGTTAATTACGCCCCTCGGGAGCGGTGGTGACACCGCAAACCCCGGGGATGCAAATGTCAGCAGACATTTTTGCGGGCAAGACAAGCCTATGAGAATGGTCGAGGGGGCGATTTTATCTCCTCTCGGGACGGTTCCCGGAAACCCAGAGGTATTAACTCTGGGTGGAACGGGCCTTAGTTCTGCACCGCCAACACATTGTTCCGTCAGGTCTTTTGTTGGTCGGTGCACAAATCCATCGACGGATACGAAGACGAAGGATTCTACTAATAAGTCTTCGTTAGTTACGCCCCTCGGGAGCGGTGGTGACACCGCAAACCCCGGGGATGCAAATGTCAGAAGACATTTTTGCGGGCAAGGCAAGCCTATGAGAATGGTCGAGGGGGCGATTTTATCTCCTCTCGGGACGGTTCCCGGAAACCCAGAGGTATTAACTCTGGGTGGAACGGGCCTTAGTTCTGCACCGCCAACAATTGTTCCGTCAGGTCTTTTGTTTGGTCGGTGCACAAATCCATCGACGGATATTCGGGTTGCTTCCGTGGATCCGGACTTGAACCGGTCACCGATCGGTTCTTCTGTCCCTTTGTCGGATTTGCCGGTTCCGGATTTCGGTCCGGGTACCCGTGCAGCCGAGTCGGATCCTGGGGCTTCAACTAACCGCGCCTCTCCGTCGGTGCGTGTTCCGTTTTCCCGATTCGGTTTGCGGGGAGCTCCTACCGTCGGGCTTTT
Organism: Strongylocentrotus droebachiensis; assembly: GCA_035222895.1. Classification (NCBI taxonomy): domain Eukaryota; kingdom Metazoa; phylum Echinodermata; class Echinoidea; order Camarodonta; family Strongylocentrotidae; genus Strongylocentrotus; species Strongylocentrotus droebachiensis. The sequence goes on along the minus strand of JAVYIG010002655.1, from coordinate 121,793 downwards.
ATCGGGGCCGGTTCTTCCTCGGATTTTGTTTATCCTTCGAAGAATCCGCGCTCTGATTTTACGGAACCGTTTGCGGCTCCTCGGGGTCCGCCTTTGGTGGCTACTCTCCCTCCGTCGGTGCCTCCACCCCCGCCGAAATTTTCGGATTGGATGCGGGCTTTTGCTGACGCTTTTCGATCTTCGGTGCCCGAGTCGGCTCCTCCGGTTCGTCCTACTTCACTTTCGGTTCCGATCGCGGTTGATTTATTTTCGGGGTTTTCCGAAGATGCATCGATCTCGCCTGAGCAGTCGCCGGTGCGGGTTTTCGAGTTGTCGTATTCAGCCGGGGTCCTCTCTTTTTTGCTTCTCCGCCTCACGCTTCGTTGGGCGCTCCAAGAGGCGGGGATCGTCCCTGTTTATCTGGTCAAGATAGGGGGGGCTCGGTTGATCGTTGGGACACTGGTTCCATCGCTCAGTCGTCTGGTTCAGTTGCGGGGGATGATGCGTCTACTCCGTTTGTGTCTCTGGCGGCGGATTCGTTAGCCTTGTTTCACAAATATGTGCCCGATTCTTGTGTCGTCCCGGAGTTATCGTCGGGGCGGCGGGGCTTCCTGTCTTCTAATTCGGACTCTTCAGCGGTTCAGGGACTGTTTCTTCCTGATCTACACAAAGAAGAATTTGTGAATGCCGCAGAAGACTTGTCGTCATCGACAGGATTTCTTAAGCGGCAGGTGGACAAGTACGCTTTCGTTCCTCAGGATGCGGTTTTGTATTTGTGTCCTAAACGGGTTTCTCCCAAACTTGTGGCGGTGGCCAGTCGTTTGGGGGAGAAGTTTGGGACTCGTGGTCCTTTTGATAAAAGTGACTATTTGTTGTTTGATCTTTTCTCACGGCTTGCGGTGACTTCGCATTCCATCGAGAAGTATCGTCGGGAGGCTGTGCTCACTTATTTGGGCATTCGACCGCATCAAATTCCAGGACTGCTTCCGCAGATTCCAGTGGCCAGCCCCCACCTTTGTGGAGATAGTTTCACTACTCTACTGCAAGCCGAGATTGATGGTGAGAAGCAGGCTCGAGACCTGTCCGTTGCTTTTCGCGATGTCCAAGAGCCGGTTCCTTCCTCCAGACCTCGTAAGAAAAGTTGAAGATTTCGGGTTCTTTTCGTAAGAACGTCGGCCAGTCTAAGGGCCGCCCTCAGGACTGGTACCCGGCCGAGGAGGAATACCAGGATCGTGGTCGTCCTTCGTCTCGAGGTTCTTCTTACCGTGATTCTTCTATCTTCCCGGACTCCCTTTCGTGGTGGTGGGAAGTCATTCTCTAGATGATGGCTTCCCCCGAGTGCTTGGGTCTTAGGTCGGCGGGTGGCTCCGGAGATTTCTCCCGGCGTGGGAGAAGATCACCAGCGACGCATTTGTTCTGTTGGTGGTACGAGAAGGGTTCTTCATAGATTTTGTGGAACCTCTTCCGAATGGCGTCCTCCGGAGCCGCTCTCCGATCATGTCCCCTCTTTTTCAGAGTCACATTTCCTCCGAATTCGTGTCTCTGTTAGAGAAGGGGGCAATAGAGGAAGTAGACGATCACCCGTGTCTTTGTTTGTCGCCGGTGTTCGTAATTCCCAAGTGCTCGGGTTCTTTAAGAATGATTCTCAACATGAAGCGGTTTAACCTTCATTTGGGAAAGGTTCATTTCCGAATGGATCATCTGGCAGCCATCCTTTCTTCATTGAATCCCGCAGACGTCGCGGTTTCTTTGGATCTTCGCGACGCTTATTTTCATGTGCCGATACATCCGCGGTCGCGGGATCTTGTGGGGTTTTGCCTTCCTGGGCAAATTCTACCGTTACAGAGCGCTCCTGTTCGGTTTGCGCCCTGCTCCTCGGTTTTTCACGAGAGTCGTGGCGTCAGTCATGCTGTTGGATCATATGCAGATTCTGATCAGCACGACTCAAGATCTCGGATTTCTCATAAATTGGGAGAAATCAGGATTCGTTCTGACTTGCACGCCGTCTTATCTAGGTGCTCAGCTGGACATTCGTCATCAGCTGGCTCGTCCCAGTCGCGACAGGGTCGAGACGATAGTCGGGACTGCTCGGTCTCTGAGATGTGCACGTCGGGTGAAAGCCGAGCGTTGGCTTCAGTGGCTAGGGTTTCTCTCCAGTCTAGTCGACATGCTTCCAGATTGTCGACTATTGATGAGTCCCTTCCAACTCTTTCTGTTGGAGTTTTATCAGCCGAGTGGAGTTCTCTTTTGTCATGGATCCCCCTGTTGTCCAGAATCAAGGGTCTTCTAGGTCCTTGGCTTCGTCGTTCCTTCTTCCTTCAGGGCAAACGCTTCCGAGTTCCTCTCCCTTCCGTGACCGTCACCACGGACGCGTCGCTGTTGGTTTGGGGAGGTCATTGCCAGGGGTCAATGATTTCAGGAGACTGGAGTCATCTGGAATTTCTGCCCCACATCAATGTGTTGGAACTCATGGGAGTGTTTGCTTCGCTTCGTCACTTCCGTGCTCGTCTGGTGGGTCGTTCGGTTCTGATTCTTACGGACAACGTATCGGTGATGGTGTACATCAACAGACAGGGAGGCACTCTTTCTGTGGCTCTGAACGAGTTGGCCTCTCAACTCTGGGCGTGGTGCAAGGGGGCGAGGGTGTTCCCGATTGCATCACATATCCCGGGCGAAGAGAATATCTTAGCGGACTTTCTCTCCAGAGGCAAGTGCCTTCCCTCGGAGTGGACTCTGCCTCCGACTGTCTTCAGGCAACTGAGGAGAGTGTTCGGTGTTTTCGACATCGATCTCTTCGCAACTTCGCTCAACCATCGTTTTCCTCGATATTCTCGAGAGTCCGGGAACCAGGAGCTTTTGCTCTGGACGCTTTCGCGATCCCGTAGAGGGATGGAGGGCTTACGCCTTTCCCCCGTTCGCGTTGTTTCCCCATGTGCTCTGGAAGATCAGGGAAGATCAAGCGATGATGATTCTCATAGCTCCTTGGTGGCCGGCGAGGTCGTGGTTTCAGGACCTCCTGACCCTCCTGGTGGGGACTCCGTGGTCGTTGCCGTGTCATCCGGATCTGGTGTCGCAACCTCTGTTTGGTTTTCTACACCAGCGGCTGGAAATCCTCCGTCTGACCGCTTGGCGGTTATCGGGAAGAGGGCTCGTTCGTCAGGTTTCTCCGAACGTGCTGCACAATTTCTAGTCCAGAGTAGACGAGAGTCGACCAGGACGGTTTTCAGCTCCTGGTTGGATGCTTTTCACACTTGGTGTGAGGAGGTGGGCGTCGCCCCTAGAGAGGCGTCTTTACCTTCTATTGCTGACTTTCTGATCTCTTTGTATGACAAGGGGAGAGCTCTGTCAACGATTTGTGGCTATCGGTCTGCTATCTTCGGTTTCTTCTGCTCCTCAGCTAGCGGCTCTTTTGAAGTCTTTCTTCCTTAAGAGACCCTTCTTCAGACCCCTGATGCCAGTGTGGAGTTTACCCAAGGTTTTGGCCCTCCCTTCGAACCGCTGTGTTCTGCGACGCTTCTGCTTACTACGGTCAAGACGGTTTTTCTCATGGCAATCACTTCTGGTCAGCGTAGGAGCTCACTTCATACCCTTTCAGTTACCCCTGGGCATATCCGCTGGGAAGGACGTGGGGTTCGGTTGATTCCCAAGGCTTCTTTTATTGCTTAGAATCAGTCTGACACGTCGGGTTCAGTGGAAGTGGTGCTTCATCCCTTGTCGGATTTTTCTTCGGTCTTCGGGGACGGACTGTGGTGTCCCGTTCGCGCCCTCAAATGGTATCTTTACAAGACGAAGCCTTTTCGCAAGTCGGATCAGCTCTTTCTGGTTTCTCGAGAACCACTTTCGGCGGCATCTCGGGATAAGATCTCCAGGTGATTAGTCTTGGCTATCAAGGCGGCGGGCCCTGAGGCCTTGACGCCTGGCAGGACTCCTCGTGCCCATGATACTCACAGTGTCAGTACGTCTTGGGCTCTTTTCATCGGAGTTTCAGTTCGAGATATCTGTAAAGCAGCTTTTTGGAAGTCTCCAAGTTCTTTTACTGTTTTTTGCCTCAAAGATGTGCCCGCGGGCGAACGAGCTTTTGCGGTCGCTTCTCTGAAGTCGGCTTCGTCGTCTATTTCTCATCAAGTTGATATGTTTGCTTGGTTTTTACCACCCGGCTTTAATCTGTGCTGGTCTTTAGCAAAGTAGAATAGGTAGATACGTTGATTTATTGATGTAAATCATGAAAATCAGTATTGATTTTATTATTTACGATATAAATCTACGTATCTACCTATTTTCCCTCCCTCCATCCCCAGCGCCTTTACCAAGGTGTGTCCTAGGGAACTCGTGATAAGAGGAAGAGGTTACGTTGGCGGCGCTCGGACGCAAGGGTCACGGAGGGCGCCTTTGGGCGGGGGGGTATGAGCAATTTGGCGATGTGTTTTAAGTTTCGGTTATGCAATGTTGAGGTGCAACAATAGCAAAGTAGAATAGGTAGATACGTAGATTTATATCGTAAATAATAAAATCAATACTGATTTTCATGTTTGTGGTGCTTTTAGCATGTAGTGTAATTTTTTTGGGGGGAGGGTCTTTGATTTTGAGAATTTTACGTTTTTTATTATTACAAGAACTGAGGACAGCCTTTAATCTGGAGCGAGTAACGGAGTAGAATATTGAATTTAAAGTAATTTGATTGGACGATGAGGTAGGGGCCTGAGAGGCAGACATCAATGATTACGAGTCTCACTAGCTCTTCAAAAAAGACCAACCCCTATGGGTATGAGTAGTCGGTAGCAGGGTAGCAGGGGGGCAGCCCCACCCCTCATCAACACTGAGTAGTCATTACAGGGTAGCAGGGGGGCAGCCATTTCTCTCAAAAGGCCTGTCCTCATCAGCTCAAGTTTGCCAAATAGCCTTCATTTTCTGATTCAGGAAACTAGCCCGATCACCAAATAGCAGGCTATTTGGTAGGTGAAGATGCAAATAGAGAGCCATTCGCTCAGGAAATCTTCCCAAGATATCTTGGGCTAGTTTGCACAATAGCCCGCTATTTGTCCGGTGCGCCTTCACCAGCCCAAAGACTTGCACTATGCGTGAACACTGAGCAAATTTCTTGAGCCGATGAAGGCGCGATTTGTAACTTCAGACTAATTTCCCGAATCAGAAATAGCAGGCTATTTTGCAAACTCAAGCTGATGAGGACAGGCCTAAAGTAGCTCATTTGATCCTTGTATGTGCAGTTTGTGATTCTCAATTCATTAAAGGTAAAGACCAGTAATGGTCATGCGATTGCATTGTGAAAGAAACGTTGTGGAATCGATCAGAAAAGGTTGATCATCTAGCATCTAGCCTCTGCAAGGTTCTGGAATCATCAAAATGATAAGAAATTTGGCCCATTCTTCATAAAGTTACAAGCACTATACACAGAAAGATGTACAGTACACGCCGAAGATCTCCGCAACACGATTTACACGATTCAAAATTTACACGATTCGTATGCTCGCGGGAATCGTGTAACCATTTATTTTACACGATTCGTCTTTTGCCAATTAAGCGAAATTTGAATCGTGTAAATGTGTAATCGTGTAAAATTACACGATTCCTCAATTCAGATCGAATCGTGTAATCGTGTAATCTGCATGCCGAAAATCTCCGCAACACGATTACACGATTCAAAATTTACACGATTCGATTGCTCGCTGGAATTGTGTTACAATTTATTTTCATTGGTGATGATGAGCAGATTACGATGTCTTGTTCAGTAGAAGCAGGAATAACCGACAGCTGAGAGGGGGTAGGGTTCAACGAAGACAACGGGGACGAGGGGAGAGCGAAGATTACGCATTCTGTCTCTCTTATATATTTTTAGTTGCGATGTGTGTCTCTAGTTTAATTTTAGAATGTTTGAAAATAACAAATCAGTTCACTTCCCGAAAAGCAATGTCGGATTTAATCCTCGGTGAGAAAAAAGAAAGAAAAAAAGTGATGAACGACAAAGGAAGGGGGTGGGGGTATTCCTTAGTTGTAAATAAATATTAAAAAATATTAGAAAACTTAAAGGAGGGCTAACATAACTAAGTATGGTGTGATACTTTTACAATACAAGGCAATACCAATTGAAATAATAATGTTCACCAATTGAAATAATAATGTTCACCAGCTCATTCGTAACTATAAATGTCGTTATACTATGTATTTTATTCCGTCATTATCCATGAGAGTGCGAGGGGCGTCATTTTCCCCCACGAGAGTTCCTGACCTTGGCTGATATGTTTTACGTCATTGGCAGCTTGAAAAAGGTCACAAACAATTACATTTTGATTACTTATTGCTTTTTTGACTTTCCTCATTTTTGTAAATTATCTTTTACAACATTGCATTCAGCTACATGTATGAAGAGCCACGGTCAAGGATTAATGGCACACTTCCTGTCACATACAAAGGAAGCTTTATGTAGCCTGTCATTTGACCCTCGCCGGGGACAAAGGACGTTGCCCTAACTACAGGTAGTGTTGTAGATCCTTACATAAAACCTATTGTTCAGGGGGTCATATGTTTAATGGGATAAAAGTAACAAGGGGCAAATGTATCAGCGGCTCCCACCCTTATAATAGAAACGCGCTATGCGTATACGCTCTGCACAGCTTCCAACATACAACAATTAATATACAAGAATAACAGGTCAAAATTAAGTCAGCTTGAACTGGATAACCCACGAAAGCTCGAGAGCTTATTTCCAGTGGGGTCCCCGACAGATATTTACACAATTAATAAGTTAAAATAGTAATATTAAGAGACAGATAAGAAAGAGAAAATCAAACTTATTAAAGATAATAATGATGATAATGATAATAACAACATTGAACTGATGATAGAAATGATAATAAGTACAAGAAGAAAATAAGAAGGAGAAGAAGAAAAAGAGGAGGAGCTAGGAGGAAGAGGAAAATAATGATGAATATGTAGAACTTTATTTTACGTAAAAAAACACAAGTATGTACAAAATGAAAAGGTATGAACCCGCAGAAGAATACAAATTTCAATCATATAATATGTCATTCGCTTCGATCTTCTCTGACTCTCAAAATAAGCAAAGTTTTCTATTTCCTTAATATCATTAGGAAGGGAATTCAAAATTGTGTATGCCATCGTAATAAAACGAACTACCAATACTAATTACTCTTTCTGGCAAGTTAAAGTTGAATCGGCTATTCCTTGTATTATAATCATGTGAGTCAGTAACAAGATCGAAGTTGGAAGGAATATAAGGATTCGACCTAGTATGATATGCAAGTTATGCAATACGAGTTCAAGACATCGGGTTTTTAGCACGGGAGTAAAATCTTCAATTACCTAAAAAGACATAATTAGAAAAAAAAAAAAAAAATCTGGACAAATATGTGCTTGTGCAATCACTGTCATTTTTATATTGTCAAAAAATCAAATTTTAGGCTCTGTATTAGGCGAAGTTTCAAGGACGAAATTTAATGCTAGGATACAAAAAAAAAAGTATGGCCGCCCTCCTAGGGGGCAAATGTAACAACGTTATAACTAGTATAATTCTCCCCACGTAACTGGAAAAAATATAATGTAGATGAGTCAAGCATATGTCATAGACATTATTATTTTTTTATTTTTTTTATTGGGGTTCTTTAAAATATTGTTTAATTGATGAAAATCTATCCAGCGCATAATCTTTGGGGGAAAAAAGAAGAAAACAAATATATTTTTCTGAGGGATATATGATTTGTAGGTACAACTGTATTTGGTTAGGATTGCCCCATAGGTGTGTTACAATTGCCTCGTGTTAATATAAGGCAATTGTAACACTTGACTACCGGTATTGATATGATAATGGCTTGATAATAACTTGTTTCACTTGACTCAAACCTAGTCATATTTCAAGCCAAGAAATGCATCTTTCATTTCATATACCTTTAAGTAAGTAGCCTATATAACTATAATAAAATTGAATCCTCCCCTAAGGATCTAAGCCACTGGCTACACCACAGGGGTGAGGAAGGGGGGCCCAATTCATGAACAAATACTCAGCGGCGCATAAGTGTGTGGGGTGGGGGTAGTGAGCACTATTTTTTGTTTTACTCAACAACCCCCCCCCCCCCCCTTTGAGCAAAACATAAAAAGGTAAAATTGTGATAATCTTTTTTAAGACTTTTTTTCCCAGGGGTGGGGGCCCGTCTTTTTTTCCTTTTTTTTAGATGTAAAATTTACGGTGCAAGCCGACAATGACTAGAAAAAGTGAGTGGCCAACTGTCTTTGTGTTACATTTAGCTAGCGGTACAGTGCCCCCCACAATTTTTCAAGTACCCCAAGAGTGCTTCGTTTTACATAGAAAAAGTGCCCTTTCAACCTTGTAAGAAGTGCCCCTTTGTAAATAGGAAAAATCCCCCTTTGACTTTGACGAGTGCTCCTATTAATTTGTAAAAAGTGCCCCTTCCCCTTTTATGTCAAGATCATTATTATTTTGGCTTTCCATTTTTTGGCTTTCCTCTGTTTCGTAAATTACATTTAACAACATTGCATTCAGCTCTAGTATGAAGAACTACGGTCAAGACTTAATAGCACACTTCCTGTCACATACAAAAGAATGTGGCCTGACATTGACCCTCGACGGGGGCGTTGTCCTATAGCTACAGACAGAGATGCTTACATAATACCTATTGTTCCGGGGGACCCCCTTTGAACATAGGATTTCCTGAACAATAGGTATTACGTTCGGATCTAAGCCACTGGCTACAGAGTACAGGAAGCAGTAGCAAGACGAGAATGAATATAATAAGTGAATGGCCAACTGGCTTTGCGTTACGTTTAGCTAGCGGTACAGTACCCACCTCCCCCCCCCCCCCCCACTTTTTCAAGAATCCCCAAAGTGCCCCTTTATACGTAGGAAAAGTCCCCATTTTACTCTGACAAGTGCCCCTTCCCCTTTTCAACTATGAAAAGCGCCCCTTTTATTTGGACCCTTTTATTTATTTATTTTTTGACACGTCACGCGCCCATTTTCCTTCGACGAGTTCCTATTTTCCTTTACAATAAGTGTCCATTTTCAATTCTCATAAGTGTACTTTATAATCTCAATTAAGTATTATCCCTCTTTAGGTACGAGAAGTGCCCCTCTTCACTTTTGATAAATGCCCCCATCAACTCCGATTAATGCCCCTATTAAAATCTGATCAGTGCCCCTTTTCTTTCAACTAATGTTTTTTCACCCCTTTCTCTCTCTCTCTTTCTCACTCTCTCTCTCTCTCCTTTTCTGTCACTATCTTTCCACTGCCTCCTTTATCTTTCTCGCCTCTCTTTCTTTCATTGTGTTCCACTCTTATCTTTTTTATTTTCTCTTTTCCTCTCCGTTTCAAAGCCTTTCTACTTCTCATTTCTATTTATTTCACTATGTTTCGCCCTTCTTTTCTTCCGTTAAAGTTGTTTTCGTTTTCCTTTTTTCTCTCTTGCAAAGTTTTTCTTCTTAATTATATTTATCGTGCCATTTCAACCCTCATTTTCTTTTTATATGTACCCTTCTCCTCGTAGCTATCTTTTTTCCTGTACTTTTCATCTATCATGTCTTCTTCTTTCTGACGTTTTCCTTCCTTGTCTCATGGTGCAGGTTAGTAGAAAGTGAGGAGGTTTATACACGAATATAAAGTACAGTAATTACCTGATGTAGGCAAGTGGTGTAAAAAGCAATTACTTGGTTTAAGCGAGTGGTGAAAGCAAGACACGATTAGCAGATTGTTGCAACTGGTCGAATCATCCTTCCAATGCCCTTTATTATTTACACGATTACACGATTCAGAGCGACAATCTTCAATCGTGTAAATTTACACGATTACACAGTTACACGTTTGTTGCATCTGGTCGAATCATCCCACCAATGCACTTTATTATTTACACGATTACACGATTCAGAGCGACAATCTCCAATCGTGTAAATCTACACGATTACACAGTTACACGATTCAGGTGAATCGTGTAAACCGTGTAATCCAAAAAATATATCGTGTAATCGTGTTTCGGAGATTTTCGGCGTGTACTGTATATGGGACTACCCTATATCTCTCACCAGACCATGAGAGAAACAAATTTACCAAATATATGAATTAGTAGGCGGTTTCCCGGCAATTTTTTTATCATCATGTATTAGTCAAAACATATTCTTTCACATGATTGGTAATGAGAGCTTCCATTTCATTTTTTGAAATTGGGGGTTTCCAATACTGGTCTTTACCTTTAAAGAACCTCAAACTTGAATATTGGAAAAATCTGCTGAGAGCTACAGGGGCAATTCAACCTTTGTTATAAATTCATTTATATGATTCAAGCAGAAAAGTAAGAGAAACTTAATGGCGAAAGTTGGAGATAAATCGGACCAATAGTTAGAGAGTTATGAATGTTGGAAACATGAGATCACTAAATGGTGGATTGTGATGAAGAAACAGAAAATTCTCCAATTTGTGTGTACAAAATTATCATTAAGCTGTTTAGTTGCATTTTCCCTTGGGGCACTACTCAAAATAAATAATGGAAAGTATATGTTATAGGTTCTCTAAAAAGAAAAGGCCTTCGTAAGTTATGCATTTTTAAAGCCCAGGTTTCATGGTAGTCGGCCTCTAAAAGCATGTATTATTTCTTCAATTTTTCTAAATAAAATACAAGACACTCACAATTTTACTATGCTACAGTAAGTACAGTTTACATTTCCTTTGAAATAGATACAGCAGAAATGAAGTGATGGTATCCATTATTCATGCTGTTGTTGTTCTTTTCAAATTCCTTATGTATCACAACAAATTGAATGGTCAATTATTTTATTCACTCTATCTTTCATGACAGAATTCTAAAGTGTGTGGGTATACCAAATCATTAAGCTTTCATACCAGGTATTCATACCAGTGCTCTAAAAGAAATTGTTCCCGTATTTTAAAAATTAAATGGTGGTCGTCAGGTCGATGGATTGATACACAAGTTAAATCTGATGAGGAAATTTTGTGCATTTTGAATATCATGCGAGGCCTGTTGGTGAAGATTACTTTTTCTTTTTGTCATCCCAAACCTTTGATTGAGACGAGCTAATGAAGAGAATTTAGACCCAGCCAGCGTACGGCGGCCAAGCCGCCATGACGCATGGCCAATTAGCAGAGTACGCAATGTTCTGCGTCCTGCATGTGTTGTTTACTATCACACTACCGCAGTAATTGTATTAAATGCTGGATTAATCAGATGAGGTTTAGACAATTTTCTGGGGACTAAAACGGTGCAGGGGCTCATGGGAATGCAAGGGAGGTCCTCTTTTGCTACGCCTTATGTTTCATCTTCCAACTATGCTAGGTCATAGATTAAAAGATTCAGAGTTCTCTTAAAGGCATCGTTTAACAACATTAAATCTGAGATGCATGGCCCTAAGTGTTATCAGTGTCTGTGATATGGTGAAATATTGAAGCCCCCCAAAAAAATTGCGCTTCAAAATATCATGAAGTGAAAAGTAAAAATCTGTGAGTTAATACCGGTTTTACCATCCTCATTTTCCCCAATAGACTGTAGTGTTATAGAAACCGTTAGGAAAACACAAAAACTTGATTTTGATTTCCAATCGTAGATATCTTGATAATCAGACAGGTGATAGGCTTGTAAAAGTCATGGGATTCCTGACTGACCTAAAAAGTTTATAATTATGAATGCAGCATTAGCTATTTAATCTGCTGTGGGGTCTCAGAATCTGAGGCAATGTTACCGAGTCACTTTAGAGCAGGACTGCACTACGTGAAGCTACTTCCGCCCTCTATATAGCCAACAATGCCTAAGCGGTACCCGTCGGTTCCCCATGGTCCCCTGTTTTAATGTTAATTGAGAGCTTATTTGATGAGATAACCACCTGCCAGTGACCATGCTGGAAGGTCTATTCCCTCCTGGCCATACTAGTGCAGATAGTCTTTAAACGGAAATGTATTTTACCAAAAGAATTACTTGATGTAAACCTTCTTTGATTTGGGTATCCTGATGTAAATAGGTTAATCGGACCAGGAAAAATAAAACAAAGTTATAAAAACTTGTTGATAAAACAGATAATCTGATATCTACTTGTTTAGCTTATAATCAGCTATCATGCATTACTATCAAACATATCTGGCTGACAGTGTTTATTTGTAGCCTTAATTACATGTATTCACTGTTAATTTTGTTTAAATCTAATGTTTCAGCCAGCATAAGATAGCCAAGTTTCGAGACTGATTTAAAACCTTGGCTTCGTTTTGAGAGAATTTTTGATGGACTGCCTCGTCTCCATAATGAGTGATGAACAGGTTAGATATGCCATGCCACTCAAACAAACCCTGAGGAAGAGAAATGACCTATTTTCTTTGTTTTGACCACCTCATACATTTTGATTGCTGTTCTACCTCGCGCATCCTTGCCTATATATCGGTGCGCTATTTGCATGTATATTGGTCCGTTAAAAGAGATAGTGAGTTTTAATTGTATTACTTCTGTATTGTCATACATCGGAGTATACATGCACATCAGAGAGTATTTAACAAATCTGAGTTTGTAATTTGAGCTCTGTCCAAGGCAAGTCCACCCCATCGTTACCTATTTTTGTTCTTGGTTTTATAGTGAAAAATAATTCAGTCTGATAGTGATACAAAGGATTCATATTCATCATGGCAGATTATGATAAGAAGTCAATATCCATTTCTTTATCCTTTGCTCTTTCATAAGAGATACCATGCTATATCACACTTGCCTATACCATTATAGCCCAATCCCATTATATATTATATCATTAATTTATGACTGTACAATGTTTGACAAGCTAAGTATTCAGATGCTTCTTTACATAATGAATATAATTAAATTGCATTATGCTGCCAATTCAAGAACAAAGCAGTAGTGATTGATGTTTAGAATTCACAACTCCTTAAATTTTAACCAATCAAACACAACCATGGTATTAGGATAGCATTTCCCTTTAAGTTTTCAGTGCCTTGAATTATCAATTGAATAGAGAAGCCAGTTTAAACATTGAAATTGTATTACAATTATTCATGTCACAACCTTAAATTGTTGTATATCTCTTTCATGATCCTCAGTTCACTTATGGACATGAAATTGTATAGATTGATGTTTTTTGTTGAATTTCAAATTCAGAACTTTAAAAGTAAAAGTAACCTTGGCAACAACTTTGTATTTTATAAGAAAAATCAGATTTCTATTTCCAAAAGAAACCTTATAATCTTCTTGCCTTTTAAGTAAAACATCCTGATTAAATCTTATTGAATTGAATTGATATTTAAAATTTGCTATACAGTCCTGTATTAAACTGCTCAGTGGCTGCCGGGCTCACGATCAATTGGGCAAAAAGAATTTCCATTTTCGGTTTAATAAAATTTGTAGTGGACTTTAAAAGATTATTATTATTATTAAAACACGACATGCTGAAACGATGCGAATTGAGTGAATGGCTATCTAGACCTGATATAAACATGCTTGATTTCATGTAGTACCTCATACCATCTACTTATTATTGATGATATCTCCTGCTCAGAGGTAGAAGGCTATTAACACATCATTCTACACTGACTTTAACATCCTTCTGGCTTTTCCTTCTAGTTTTCAACAGATGACATGAATAGTGTATTGATAGCTACATGTAGCCACTGTTCTCCTGCTAAAGGCGGTATTTTTGTCAAAGTTGTCCGCTATTCACCTGTTATCCCTTCCTGCTTGTGCATTGTCAGGATATCTCAAGAATCTTCATCTCCTTGGGTCCTGTTTCACAAAGCTTTTTTTCATTGGCAAATGACCAAAATCAGTGACAAATCTGTTGATAACCAATCAGAAGCGAGGATTTCAGTAGCTTATAACAAAAACTGTCATTTGTCACTGATGACAAGTTTTGTGAAATGCCCCCCCCCCCCCCCTCCCCCAGGGCCCTGTTTCATAAAACCTGTTATCAGTAACAAATGTTCAATTTCTGTGACAAATTTGATCTCGGCCAATCAGATGCCTTGATTTCAGTAGCTTATAACAGTTATTGTAACTTGTTATTGATAACAAGTTTGGTGAAACAGGGTCCAGAAGGGCATCGATTCTGTGCTGAATGATGTGAGATGACACCCTTCTGTCTCTCAGTAGATGGTATTAGGCAATAAACTTCTAAATGGCTGAAGTTTTATAGCCTGGAAGGGATGATGAAATGCATAGTTCAGAAATCATAAAGCCTCGTTCTAATACGAGGTGGTAATTTGTGATGACATGTTTGTGTAAACTTCACATATTTGTATCTATTAGAAAGAGCGCTGTGAATTTGCATAGAACCTATGTTGCACACAAATCACAAAAATGAGCGATGTTCGGGCTGACTTGCAAAGACAAAAGGTCATGTGACTTTGTAACTATACGTCCGATTTTCAAAAAAATTGTTCTAAAAGATGCGTAAGACTCAAAAAAAAAACTTTGTATCTGCCCCCCCCCCCCCCTGTTAACATAGGCTTAAAGCAAATAGAATAAATTCAGTAACATTTATCCTTGAGATTGTATTTTTGTTGCATTTGTTATCCAAATATTGAAATTTTGCTCTTTTAAGATGTGAAGCCTGAAGATTTGTACCCATGGGAGACCAAAACAAGCCAAGATCAAACCGATTGAGAATGCATGGCATACAAAATAATATCATCTTTGATGTTATGATAAAATCAAAGATTAAAACCCATCTTGATGAATGGAGCCAAAACAACGACCAACAACAAAAAACCAAATGAATAGACGAGAAGAACTTTGCCACCCACGTAGACAGATGCTACCCTAGATAAGGCACTGTTAGACCCTACTCTGATGCCTATCGGTAGGTGGCCATCTTTTAAGCCAGGCTGCGCATCATGCAGAACGGGCGTCTAATTGATTTAGAAATCGCAGATGGTATCAGGGAATAATGTTAGTCCAGCGCGGCATGGAGCAAGGAAATTTGAGCAGGATTTCCTCCGGGGCTTGTGGATGCATCCCCATTTCTAGGAAAATAATTTACTGTAAGATATGATGAATTTACTGTTTAATAGATAAAATGAATTTACTGTTTAATAGATAAAATGAATTTACTGTTAGATAAAATGAATTTACTGTTAGATATAATAAATTTACTGTTAGATAAAATGAATTTACCGTTAGATATAATAATTACTGTTAGATAAAATGAATTTACTGTTAGATAAAATGAATTTACTGTTAGATAAAATGAATTTACTGTTTAATAGATAAAATGAATTTACTGTTTAATAGATAAAATGAATTTACTGTTAGATAAAATGAATTTACTGTTAGATATAATAAATTTACTGTTAGATATAATAAATTTACTGTTAGATAAAATGAATTTACTGTTAGATAAAATGAATTTACTGTTAGATATAATGAATTTACTGTTAGATATGATGAATTTACTGTTAGATAAAATGAATTTACTGTTAGATAAAATGAATTTACTGTTAGATATAATTAATTTACTGTTAGATATGATGAATTTACTGTTAGATATAATGAATTTACTGTTAGATAAAATGAATTTACTGTTAGATATAATTAATTTACTGTTAGATATGATGAATTTACTGTTAGAAATAATTAATTTACTGTTAGATATAATTAATTTACTGTTAGATATAATTCATTTACTGTTGGATATAATTAATTTACTGTTAGATATAATTAATTTACTGTTAGATATAATTAATTTACTGTTAGATATAATGAATTTGCTTTTCCTCTTTAAATCAGCGATTATACCCTTTTTTGTATAATTATCCTTCAGATAAATTAAAATCTATCTTGAGTAGATATTAAGTCATGCCGCAAATATTTTTTTATTAACGACTGAAATGTTACTGAAATACTATATTTACCCAGCTGGGAACATGAATGGATCATGATATATACATTATTGGGCATTGCAGTGAGAGAAGTGGAGAGTTTCTCTTCATAAAGATTGTGTGTGGTATGAATATACTGTTCATGTGGTATCACATGCTGTGAGTGGATGGTGGTGATGTTGGCGGCGGTGGGAGTAAAGGTTGTTCAACTGAAGAGCTAGAGAGAGAGAGAGAGAGAGAGGGGGGGGGAAGAGAGAGAGAAGAGAATATAGAGGAGGGAGAGAGAGAAAAGAGAGAAGAGAGAGAGGGGAGAGGAAAAGGGAGGGAGAAAGAGAGAGAGAAAAAAAAGGGGGAAGGAGAAAGAAAAGAAAGAGAGAAAGAAAGAAAGAAGGGGCAGAGAGAGAGAGAGTGGGGGTGGTGGTGGAGTAGTCGCATAGCTATCCCACGTACATGTACGTGATTGTTTAAATGGCAATATCTTGAGTTCAGGAAGGGAGCTAAGTACCAAGTACAATGCAGTGGTATTTATTTCTGATGCACAGCAGTGGAATAACTGGATCATACTTTTTATCTCGGTTTAATGCCGAGGCGTTTCTACGCTCTCAGCATCGTCCCAATCCTCAAAGTGTTCTTCTTATCCCTTTTATGCAAAATTAAGTGCTATAGAGCAAACAGTGGGCACTGGATCTAAAGCTACATGTAGCTATGTGTAGAAATTGAAGTGGAATTCAAAAGAAGATTGAAAAAACTCCTCTTGTAGTTTAACCTACATGATTTCAGCATTAGACCATAAAAGGATTTGATATTGAACCTTTGAATATCAGTATTTTGACATTTAGTATATGGCTCCTCAAAACACCTGCAGAAATTTCACTGATTTTTGCCATGTAAATGCCCGCTCTAGAAACATTGGTAAATCATTCCGGTTGTTGGTCATGTGACACTCCTCGCTTCCGTGCGATCGCATGTAGAGCAGCGACATTTTGCGCATGCGCACCACTCACCGAAAAATCAGAAATCTTCTTCAGGACAACTATACTGCCAGTAAACTTGTTTAAAACTTGGAATTACTATTTGGATGATATCGAATCCAATGACATTTATCCTTGAAAAAAAGCTACTTTGAATCATGTGTGGAGAGCCCGATGGCTTTGACTCTTGGAAAGTTAATGCCTTCTAGCTCCTAACAGGAATCGTTTTTTAACATCATTAAATTTTCAAAAATGCATCAACATTATAATTGTGCTGTAGAAAAGAGTTTTCTTTTGTAACATTCTCTATACCAAAGAGCAGTCTTAGCAATATCTTCATATCATCTGCTGGAGCAAAAAGGGTGTTAGTTCTGTGTTAAAAGGATATGAGTTAATGCCCTTTTGGCTTTCAGCTTACGGCATACAATATATTATTAGGCTTCTACATGTATGTATGAATGCCAAGTAATGAACTGAGTTTAATGAGTCAATTAAAACTAGAAATGAGTCAGTGTGAGGTGTAGTAGTATTAATAGTATCCTTTACAATGCACTTTGCAATGCTATGGTTGCCTCTCATATGCTCGCCCGTGAACGTTACTTGCCTAAGTACAGCTTATCCCCAAACGTGTTTAAAGATAATTCAACAAGCAATAAAGTCATCAAATTGACCTAGATTCAGTCTCAAATCGGGCAAGCCATCAAAATATCAAAACTTGAAAGTGTAAGAAACTCTGCATACTGTGCGCTTACAGCCCGTCTGGTATTAACTCCATGTAAATGTATATGACTTAATGCCCTTCTGGCTCCACATAGACAGTATGTACTTATTCTTGTTCTCTCCGGTTACTCTACCAGGGAGACCGCTAAAAAAAGCGTTCCCTTTTGTATTCTCATTTAGATGTTACCTCCCAAATCGTCATCAAATTACATTCAAATGAAACACAATTCATTTATTTATCTCTAATCCAATCCCCTTCCTCTCATAAGCTAATAGACCGGTCGACCTTGGCCAACAGTCCTCGTAGTACGCCTAGCTGCCTGCCTGCCGTGCAAATGGAACTGTACTTTTTCCCAATCAAATCAAAATTTAAACACTCAAATTAGCCCGCCTAGCTTGACAAGTAGCTGCAATATTGATGATGCTAAATGCTAATCCATGCGGGCATGTGTTGCTTACCTCACGCCAGCGCGGAAGGTAAATGTGCCGGAGAAAGGCGATTAAAGATTTACAGCGTGCAAACAAGGATGTGCGGAGCACGTGAACACGTGCCTGGCTGTTACACACTGCAAATATGTATCATTTCAAAGAGTCCACAAATTTGATGTGTTTTAGGCTTTTGCATTAATGGAACAGGACTTCTACTTGGGTACGGTTGGTGAATGTTCATCTGGACTTCAAACAATCCCCATGTCACATTGATTTTGAGTCGAGCATGTATTTGTTTGAGAAACAAGAAGATTTGTAGATGCGCCATGAGCTAAATCTCCCTACGTGCATGGTTAATTTGTAGTATTGCATCCTGGGATTAGAGCCATGTCTGATTGCCAATTTGAGCATGTTCCGATGGATTTGCGGAAAAGGATTTTAATTGAAATTCTGTTTGCGATGGAGAATGGACTGGAAATATGGATCATGTCCCTGGGGCTAAATAGAACATAGATTTGATTTCGGAAAGAGGTAGTTGATGTTAATCGTAAATCTAGCATGTACATGATTGTAAAGTGAATTGACATTCAGATATAGGTGTCGATTAAGATTAGATAATACCATCTGTAGCTTGGAGTCCCAAGGGTGTCTTATCGATTTGCAGATATGATTTATCATTAGAAATTATCCATCACTTGGATTTTTTTTTAAAGATGCCATAAATTCTGAATATTTATTGCAAAGGATATGGCGAAAAGCTGTCACAAATTGTAGATTAATCCATATTACTCTGAAAAATGTTGATAATTATCATAAATCCTCAGTGACATCTGTTTACATGTATATCATCTCTTTAGAGTTAGAAGGATGCCAGCATATATATATTTACATAGTGTTACTGCCCTTCTGCCTCGTTATATGACCCTTCTTCCCCCATCCGTAAGATTGGAGTATCAAAACATTTCTGCGTAGTGTTTTCATTTTAGAAATTCTCTTAAACTAAAGGCCTGTCCTCATCAGCTCGAGATTGCCAAATAGCCCGCTATTTCTGAATTTGAAAATAATCCTGAAGTTACAAATCGCGTCTTCATCAGCTCGAGACTGGACCTCTAAACTTAAAACTCGAGCTCGAGAAATTAGCTCGAGTTATTTTGCTCAGCGTTCGCGCATAGTGCATGGCTTTGGACTGGTGAAGACGCACCGGACAAATAGCGAGATAGTTTGCCAAATAGCGAGATATTTTGACAAATAGCAAGATATTTTGGGATGATTATCAAATTAACTGGATAATTTGGGATAGCAGGATATTTGGCAATCTCGAGCTGATGAAAACAGGCCTAATGTTATTTTCCCGACCTAGACTGCCAACCTTTAAAATATGCATGTTTGGCTAACGAATGGGGGGATACATTCCTCAAGTATGAGAAGTGTCAGGGGATATTTCTACCGAGCTCGGCTGATGGGGGGAAGTTGAGGGCTAATTTAATTGTCTTGATGTGTCGCATGACCAAGGAGAAAACCCCGACCGTGCTGTGGGGTCCGCTAAATGAAAAACGTCTCGCTAGGCCAGCTCGCCGCTACAATTTGTCTCCATTATTCCTCGCAAGGAATCATTTCTGGAATGAAAATAAAGCGGGGGAGGTGGAAGAGGGATGAAGTCCCGCCAATGATGAAAAGCTAAGGGTGTCATAACATACAGGGCGAGCTAGGGAAAATGACAGGGTGTTTGGTTATAAAGAGACATCAAAGTAAGCTCATACGTGCTTCTTGCAAGTTAGATGGATGCGCTTCTACAGTGTAAGGTAGTAGAGTTTGATGAAAGTTCATTCCCTATTTTTGTGTTCGTTGAAAAAATGTTATATATTCTGAAGTTATCTTGCATTATAATGCTATTGTCTCATACGTAACAGTGTAAGATAAAATTGATATTGAAAGTATCAAATAAATGTATTTTGTTGCTGCAGTCAACATGTTACATACATGTAGCTTAATCCTTGTTGTCATTTGATTGTTTTTCTCTCTCTAGCCTTCTCTATCTTTCTATTTCTCTCTCTCTCTCTCTCTCTCACTCACTCACTCTGTCTCTCACTCACTCACTCTGTCTCTCACTCACTCTCTTTCTATTATGAAAAAAATTCTGAAAGGTTTATACAAATGTGATGTCATATTTTGTGTTTTGCTCTGAGAAATAGTCAGCTGATTATTGACTAATAAGAATGGTTTCCACATCCTCTTTCTCTTCCCCTTACTGGTACTCACATTCTTCAATGTTTCCTTCCTATTCACTGAATCACATCATTCTGGGGGTGTTTCACAAAACTTGTCATCGGTGACAAATGACAATTCTTGTTATAAGCTACTGAAATCCTTGCTTCTGATTGGTTATCACCAGATTTTTCACTGATTTTTGTCATTTGTCATTGAAAAAAAGGCTTTGTGAAACAGGTCCCAGGTTTGCAATGAATCATATCATGCAGGATTTCAATCAATGACCTCACAAATCATACCTGTTTATTAAAAGGGAGTGACGTTTTTGCATTTAAAGTATTCTATATGTCATTCAATTTGTTTCAAGTATTATAGTTTATTAGACTGAGTCACTCAATGAAAATCAAAGGTTTATTTGACATTAAAATATCTTTCTTTTAAGTTACAAAAGTGTCTTCTTCTTTTTCTGTGTAGATTGCAGTGCACATCTAGAGAAATGTACATAGTACTTTGGGGAATCGTTTAAAATTCAGAACGAGTTGTCATTTTGAGTTGCATATTAAATTCTATTTTGAAGAGTCAGAGATTTTCTCAAGATTGAAGGCTCATGTCTTTTGCTGTACCACTCTGTATAGAGTCTTCATATTATGATTCCAACATTAAAATGGCCGCCAACGCCAACCTGTCTACAAAGACCACTTTTTGTGTTTCCCTTGGGTGGTCGCTATAGACAGGTTTCACTGTATCATAACGTAATTCTAACATTCTTGGGGAAGGTTATATGATTTTGAGGGTCGATAGATTTGTTAGATCAGATTATATTCTTTTAGCTGAGCTACTTTTGAGTCTACTATCTTTCTAGAAAGTTGAAAAATTATTCTAGTGTCAGAAAATGATATGAAGATCGAAATCGAACTTCTTTTGATGAACCACTCTGTAGAGAGTGACTTTTCTTCCTGTAACCCGACCTACTTTCAGGAAATGATAGAAACCTGAGGGTTTGTTTATTAAGGATGTAATCAAGGAGAGATTCACTACTTGTTAGCGGGATAGAAAGACAGAAAATGAAAAACTCACCATGTTTTCATTTCTTTTTAGAGGAAAGACCCTCAGGACTTATGAAATCATGAGAGAGAGAGAGAGAGAGAGGGGGGGGGGCAGAGAAAGAGAGAGAGTGTGTGAGTGAGAAAGTGAGAGAGGGAGGATCAAGAAATGACTGACTTTGGTCTGTCTATTTCAGATGATATTCCACCCATTGCTCTATAAGTAGTATTAAATGATTTTTTGTTTTCTGTGAATTTGAGACTCATATTTGTCTCTTTTGTTGCTGAGTGTTTTGCTCAGTGATTAGATGCATCACAAAAACATGTTTTAAACTTCAGAAGAAAGAGATGTTTTCCTTAACCCAGACTTTTCCATCAGATTTGGTAGACCTGGAGTAGACTGTCACGTAAGGCATGATTCCGACACAGCAGTACTCCAACTCATGTTTCTTGTCAACGAGGTAAGATAAAAATTTGATCCAATTCAATTCAATTTATTTAGCAATATAAAAATCAAAGTATACAAGATAACAGTAAATTTTAACTACATTTACAAAGGTCATATGCGGGATTTTCCATGAAGGTTGCGAAAACCTGTAAAGTTGAATATAGAGTATAGAAATGTCTATTTAGTATTTTCTAGTTATCTTTTTCCATATCATAAAAACTACCCCCCCCCCCCCCCCCTCCTTTCCTCTCCCTGCCCCTTGCCCAGCAGTACCCCCAATTTCCATTAGACCATTAGACAAAGTACCAAGGGCATAATCAAATCAAAGGGGAATTGTCCAGTGGGCTATTGTCGTGGGGGTAGATGTCCAAAGGTACATGTAGCTTTCAGAGGGGTTTTGGCTTGGGGGTAGGAGGGGGGGGGGGGGGGTTGTAGAACGAATTGAAAGCTATCTTCTGTTTTAAAGCATTGTGTGAATAGGTATGTGTACGTTAAAACTGTTGTACACTTTAATAGTTACATGTATGATTAGGATGAGCTGGCTAAGGCTTGTTCAGATATGGCCTGGTATACCGCGGCAAAGCCCCGCTGAGGTTTTATTTCATGTAAATGAATGCCACCTCGCACATCTAAGGACGCCAGTGTATTCACCGAGCTCTGTGTTGTAAGATACAGAATCGTGAAACGTAGTACACTTTAGGTCGTTAAAAATTGCAGCAGTTTTGCAGCATCATATCTGAACGAGCCTTTTACAGTTAATTCAAATTTCTTGTAATTGAACAGTATTTGAAGATAAATCCCCTACATTAAAATCTCTACTACTTTTTGAGGTTGACACATCCGATTGACCATTAAGAACTCCTTTACTTTAAAGCCCCACCGCACAATTCGTAGCTACTTGCGCCCTCTATATAGCAAACAATGCCCAATCGGTGACCATTTTCCCCCCATGGTCCCCTTTGTTAAATGTTAAGTTAGAGCTGGTTTGATGAGATATCCACCTGTCAGTGACCATGCAGAGAGGTCTAATCCCTCCTGGCCAAACTAGTGCAGAGGGGCTTTAAAGCCATTTTAAGATGACCTTACTTTTAAGCAATTACTTGAAGACATGTTGTAATGAATTTTACTCTTTGTTGTTGCAGGGGGCCCTTGTAAGTGTATGTGCAGATGATAGCTTACATCTATGGAACCTTCGTCAAAAGAGACCAGCCATTCTTCACTCTCTCAAGTTCAATAGAGAAAGGTAAGAAATTAACAAGAAATTGAATATAAATTGACATTTTAAACTTACTGCTACACCATGTCAAGGAAAGGCCTATACTTGTATGGAGTTGGTAACATGATACAATTTTGAAAAATGAGAGAAATAGATTAGTGACAGATGAAGGGAAATCTGATTTTAGAGAAAGGTAAACACAAAATTCACAAGAAATTAATTAGGGAAATTGAAATGTTAAACTTACTGCTACACCATGTCAAGGAAAGGCCTATACTTGTATGGAGTTGATTTGTGGCAGATGAAGGAAAATCTGATTTTAAAAATACATTGCCTTTTGTAGTTAATCAATCTAATACTAATTGGCAGCTTTGTTATGTACCCTTCAAGTACAGTGTACCACTCTCATTTTTCTATGCTGCACATTTCATACATTTTTCATTTTCTTGGTTGTTGATGAGGGAAAAAAATATGTTTATTGGAGGAGTTGTGGAAAAAAGATTACCGTATTTGCCGGCGTAAAGGCCGCAGTATTTTTAGAAGAGAAAATATCAAAAAGTCGGGGTGCAGCCTATGCGGCGAAAGAGTAAAAAAAAAATTTAAAAAAAAAAAAAAGTCAAAACCAGCACGAATTTGCACATATGGGACTAGATCTACGAACGGTACAATAACTATACTTTTCCACACATCTTACCGACAATTTTATCTTGCATTGTTGACATGAAGACGAAAATAAACTTCCAAAAACAACATCTGCCGATAGATCTTGATCTAAGTTCGTGCCAATGCATTGCAAAAGTAAAAGAAGGGCCCGTTTAACGCTGCCGGCAGCTGCCGCGAAGCATCCAGCACGCGAAGTCGCTATTTTGAATCCATTTCAATACACAAGAGAGGGGCGCAATGTATACATCACAGAAAACTCCATATGCTAGCATCAGTGCGCGATGGCCGAGCGGTTTAAGGCGGTAATTTTAGTCACATCAACATTTGTACACAAGAGATCAAATCTCGACTTTGACCATGTCAAAATCGGGGGGTGCGACCTATATGGCGCCGCGGCCTTATCGCCGGCAAATACGGTATGTCCAACAATAGAAATCTTTGTAATTTTTAGAACTCAACAAATGGAAGGTGTGCTTCCAATGTATACTACACAATTCGTCCTTATTTTCACGAAGTGACGGTATAATGAATGAAAATCGCATACAATTTGCGTGCAGATTTTCCTCACTACCGTCACTTCGTGAAAATAGGAACAAATTGTGTGTTCATGAAACCAGTGATGACCTGAAGAAGTTCATGTAATATTGTACCTGGATTAATGATATTTTCAAATAGGATTGTATGAATATTTGCAATAAGTGGCAAAAGTTAAAGATGAAATAGTTATTTTTCATCGATTCACATATATTGGTTCATTCTGATATCTAATTTGATTCACCGAATGTTGTTTTTCTTCTAATAGAGAATAGTTTGTGTCATCCCCTTACTAATAACTATTTTCTTTGAAGGTATTTCATACATTCTGAAAGGAATAAAATACTTTCTGGTATAATGTTTTTGTTTAATAGGCATGAGATACCTTTGTAGATGTATTCAACAGCTAGATAAAAGTGGAAAGCATTTTTAGTACATTTAGATACAGTCAAACCTGTCTATAGCAACCGCCCAAGGGAAACACAAAAAGTGGCCCTTGTAGACAGGTGGTCTTTGTAGACATTTTCCTTTAGTACATGATTCAATGAGAAACCATTCTAAAGGGAAACAACAAATGTGGCCTTTGTAGACAGGTGGTCACTAAAGCAGGTTTGACTGTATCTCATCCCATACTGTGGTTGCTGATATGTTTTACTGAAATTCAATCTACATGTATTTTAATCCTTAAACAAATATATCACTATGTTTCTTCACAAAATTTAGTTGAATGTTTACAGAAAAGTGAAGGTTATATAGCCAGCTAGGTGATTTGTGCTCAATACCAAAACCAAAAAAAGAGACATGAAAAAAAAATGTTTTGTTTGTTTCTGAAAAGAGCGAATCTAAATCGATTTTTAATCACACAAAATTGGAACGGGTTGAGATTCCAAGATTGAGCAATTAAAAATCCTGTGGTATGCACTTCATAAATCAGGAAAGTAATATCTTTGCCATTTTTGTCCTTCCTTCCATGTCGACTATCGAGTCTGATACAAATTGAACAATTACTTGATGCTCATTGCTCTCTTTTCTTGATTGAGATAGGGAAATGACAATGCAAAATGAATGAACGTCTCATGGAAGAGAGCCCTGAAATTGTATCGCAAAAAAATGTGTCCCACTCGCAATTATTGACCTGCCATATAAAGAGGATGCTGTATTTTTGTAAATTTGTTATATTTTTTGTGGTTGAAATGATTATTTGTTCACAGGCAGTATAACAAATGTTATATTGTGCACAGAAGCTCTTTCAGGACTTGCAACTGAGATAGGACAGATTTGTTTAAAAAAATTAAAATCCTATTTTTCTTTATAGAGATCTTTGTAATTAGAAGTTTTTTGTTTTTTTGCATTTTCATAAAAACATCAGTTTACCATTTAAAAGTATACTGATCAACAGTCATTAACCTTTTTTTAATTTATACTTTTTATCAGTTTATATTTTCAAAAATACATTTTGTTTTTAGTACACCAAATCTTGTGGATATTTATTTTATTTCAAAACTATATTGTTGTATTATAGTGGACATATATGTTAGCTATGTATGACATTGAATGTTAATGATTAGAGTATTGGTGTTTAACATGTTATAGATAGTGATCTAAGACATTACAAATTCTACATAGCATTTGATTATAGGAAGATACCTGTATAATGTATACAGTGTAAGACAGGCACAATTTTCTGTGCTTGAGCGGTATTTTCGTAGACTCTGAAATAACGTTGCCGCTAACGACCAGACCTCTATGAGAGCTGAAATAGTTTGACGTCACTGCAGTCAAGGGTCTCATATACACAACACGATCTCGACCAACCCTTCATCCACCCTTTCTTTCTCCCCCTCTCTTTCTATCTCTGTCTCTCTCTCTTTCTCTATCTTTCTCACTCTCACTCTCACTCTCTCTCTGTATACCGGTATTACTTTCTCCCCCTCTCTCCCACTCTCCTTTTCTCTTTACCTTTTTCTCATTCTCTCTTCCTCCTCTCTCTCTCTCTCTCTCTCTCTCTCTCTCTCTGTAGTACTCCCTCCTGTGCTGTTCAAATACAAAATGTTCTGAAATGAATTTTTAGAAAACATAACTTCTTTCTTGTCAAAAAATAGTTGTCTTTGTGGTTGCTAAAAATAGTGTCGTTATATCTACTTCTGAGAGCTAGATGGAAATCAGTATTATTTTGTACTGAATTTATTTTTGATACAGAGTTCATGCTTATAGATTCAATTCAATTCAATTCAATTCAATTCAATTGAGGTTTTATTGAAGACTTGTCAAAAAGTCCAAAGACTAAAAATGCAAGTTTACAGTCTGTGACTTCCTGGCCAACAGATACTTTGTACAATATACCACACACAAAATCAGGGATACATTTTCAATCATGCAGTTCTTCCTTTTTTAAAGAGTTTTGTGAATCCGACTGCGATACAAAATTCCTGGCGTTGGAATCGGAATATTCCTCACCATTCTCTCCATTCCATCCAAAGTCACGGCAAAGCAAGGGGGTGCCAATTTACTGATTGACGATGTGCAGTGATCTATTTATAGCCGGCGATGTGCGTGTCCCTTATGACCCAGCCAGGTTGTCTCTGCCGATGCATAATATATAAGATGGAATGGTTGGAGGGTTATCGTCGTGCCACAGGTTACGAGACTCTCTCTCTCTCTCTAGATTGAAATGTGGCTCGACAGACAGTTTTGTTTTTTAAACATCTATTTATGTTTTTATTTTGTTTCATGGTTTAATACAAATCTGAACAGACATTTTTGTTTTTTAAACATCTATTTATGTTTTTATTTCATTGCATGGTCTAATACAAATCATGATTAAGCAGCCGATGGCAAAATTGTTCACAATTTACAAATACATTTCTCTAGTTTTGTGTTTTTAACATATATTTATGTCTTTATTTAAATGCATGGTTTAAACTTTAATACAAGTCGTGATTAGCAGCCAATGGCAGATTTGTTCACAATGTACAAATACATTTAAAAATACATGGAATATAATATTGCAAATTGTAATATTATATAAAACACCATGGTGCATACATGTATATTATTATCAGCTTGACAGTTTTGTTTTTTAAACATCTATTATGTCTTTATTCCATCGCATGGTTTAATACAATCGTGATTAGCAGCGAATGGCAGAATTGTTCACAATGTACAAATACACTTGAAAATACATGGAATATAATATTGCAAATTGTGAAATTATATAAAACACCATGGTGCATAAACAGAGAAACCTGTCTACAGCGACCGCCCAAGGGAAACAAAAAAATGTGCTTGTTGTAGACAGGTGGTCACTAAAGCAGGTTTGACTGTATAATAATCAGGGGACATACACTGTAGACCATTGTGGGTTATTTGAAGACAAAAACAGTGTGTTGAGACCCGGAAGGGCGTTAACTCATGTATTACTACAGAGAGAAATAACTCCCTTATGGTTACTGTTTTGAAAAAGGGTTTGGAAACCTTATACAGTCAAACCTGCTTCAGTGACCACCTGCGACAAAGACCACATTTTTTGTTTCCCTTTAAAAATGGTTTCTCATTGAAACATGTACTAAAGGAACCTGTACATAAAGACCACCTGCCTATTAAAGGGAAAGTCCACCCCCAAAATAAGTTTGTTTCGATAGAGGCAGAATAATAAGAAAATCAGGTGAGTGAAAGTTTGAGCAAATTCTGAATGAAAATAAGAAAGTTATGAATTATTGAAGTTGTGATCAATCAAATACAAATTGGCAACTCTGTGACTTATTATACGAGCTCTCCTTCATTTGCTTTGTGCATAATATTCCATAAAATCATGTTTTCTTCGTTATTGATGACGGAATATATATTTGTTCCTTGCAGGGGGAGTATAGAAACATATTTGCAATTATTATATTTAGGGTGCATGTATGGTTGAAATTTTTCTTGAGGGAAAATGAAAATTTTAGATTTTTTTAGTACTAAGCAAATGGAAGTTGAGCTCGCATTTTATGTCATAGAGTTGCCAATTTGTGTTTGATTGATCACAACTTAAAAAATCCTAACTTCCTTATTTTTAATCAGAATTTGCTCAAACTTTCACTGACTTGTTTCTCTCATTTTTCTACTCCTATTAAAACTAACTTAATTTCAGGGTGGACTTCCCCTTTAAGACCACTTTTCTTGTCTCCCTTGGCTGGTCTTTATAGAGAGGTTTCACTGTAGAATGGTAGAATGAAATATGGTTAGAAAGGTTTTTTCTAAAAGCATACTGTTTGTTGAGAACCAAAAAGGCATAAGCCCATGTACTTTTACATATAGTTAAAGGTAAAGACCAGTATTGGCAACGCCCCAATTTCAAAAAATGAAATGGAAGCTCTCATTACCAATCATGTGAAAGAATATGTTTTGACTAATACATGATGATAAAAAATTTGCCGGGAAACCGCCTACTAATTCATATATTTGGTAAATTTATTTCTCTCATGGTCTGGTGAGAGAGATAGGGTAGTCCCATATACATCTTTCTGTGTATAGTGCTTGTAACTTTACGAAGAATGGGCCAAATTTCTTATCATTTTGATGATTCCAGAACCTTGCAGATGCTAGATGCTAGATGATCAACCTTTTCTGATCGATTCCACAACGTTTCTTTCACAATGCAATCGCATGACCATTACTGGTCTTTACCTTTAATGCCCTTTAGGCTCTCAACAGATATTATACATATACAGATATATAGTATAAAATAACATACTTGTAAGTTTTAATAGATACATTTATCCTTCTTTTGTATTGTATTAGTATTTTGGGCACTGATCGTGTAAACATGTTGTGCATTGTTGATCTAACCCCCCATGAAAAGAAATTCATGGGACTATTGATGATGATTATTTCCTCTTGCTTGTATTTTGACAGGATAACATACTGCACTCTCCCTTTCCAAAGCAAATGGCTATACATTGGAACAGAGAGGGGGAACGTCCATGTTGTCAACATTGAATCGTTTGTGCTTTCGGGTTATGTTATCAATTGGAACAAAGCAATCGAATTGTAAGTATTTCAGTTATTCATTTCCATGTCAAGATAATATAATACTACAGCATTTGTAATACGCCATCGATCTAGTAAACTATTCTGAGGCGCAGATTATTATCCTGGATTTAGCACGGCTACCATAACAGGCCTCTAGCATTTCAAAGGAATTAATTCCTGCCAGGTACCCATTTACTTCACCTGGGTTGAGTGTGGCAAATGTAGATCAATGTCTTGCCAAAGGACATTAGTGCCGCGGCGGGACTCAAACCGCGGACCTTGTTATCAACAAAGATAAAAAACAATATTACATAATCTTCATAATACAAACACATATAATGAGATATCTGAAATAGGAAGATCATGAAAAGCACAAAAATGGCTCGTAAGAAATGATCCTTACAATATGTGCAAAATAACAATAAATTTAATACATAATTTACTTAAAATCAAGATTACAAAACAGGAAAGAAAATAGAGAAAAGAAGGAGTATACAGAATAGTAAAAACTGTATTTGTACCACACAATTTTGCCAGGGGGCTGATTTTTCTTGCCTAAATATCATTTTTCCAATTTCCACATTTTCTGAGAGAGTAAAGCTAGTGAGCAAAAATGTTGACGTGTTATTAAAGTGTCAATGTCATTTAGCCTTGAAAATTATAGAACATTAGAAACAGGCTGCCTCGCTGCTGAATTCTATAAGAGATGGCGGTTTCTGAAATAAATGGAATTTGAAAAATTGAGGGGGACTGCAGCCCCCAGTCTTAATCTTATACGCCTTTGGTAACAATATTAAGAAGATTAAAGCTATGGATATTACTGTTTACAGTGTTTCCTTATTTTAACAACAAACGCCTGTTTATTGAATATGCAATAGTTTTGTTTCCACCGATTTAAAGATTATCGTACATGCAGCAGCTTATTGATATAAATGGATAAGTACTGTGAAGTTGATTTGAATATATCCCACAAATGCAGTTGTTAGCGTTTGCTGATCTCTCGCCGATGTGATCAAAATAAAATTACAACAGCGTTCTTGAAATTAAGGGCACTTGAAATGTCAACATCCATTACCAATAAGAGGATGGGAGTGAGCTAGGCTACTCATACACATAAGCTAACATGTTATTTAGCAGTACCATGTACATACATGTATCAATCTCATAACATACAGTCGTGTATGCCATCACATATTATAGAGTGCCACAGTCTTGTATGCAGTAATATCTTGCCATCATGTGTTTACATGGCAAGATTTTTTGAAAGGTTATATAAATAAGCTTTCTTCTACAAATTGTCAACACTGGGCATTTGCTTGTTGCGTCTTATCATTAAAAAGTTATGGATTTTAAAAAAGAATGTACATAAGCAGAAACTATGTCAACAAATTTGTCAGTGATAGCATATGTTTCAAATTTCAAATGGAATTGTAAGTGCAGTGCAAGACCTGCACAATCATATTGGTTTCTGTGAGTATAGATTTCTACTTTCTTGATAGACAGTATCATAATACATCACTTTATTCTTCTTCTTTTCAGATCAAGAAAAACACATCCAGGTCCTGTTGTACATCTAAGTGATAACCCTGTAGACGGAAATAAGGTAAGATGGAACAAAAATTATTATGAAAAAAGCCTTTGTGTTAGTAATTGCCATACGCACTAAAGGCTATCGGACACGTAAGGATCAAATTCTAATATAACCAAGTGAATATTTGATTTCGTATCCAACTCTTAAGATTTAGTTTGTATGGTGTTTCTTACTATTTTTCTCATTCTTTCTTCTTTTTTTCTTTTTTTCTCAATCCCTCTATATATTGTATTTATTAGTACCACCACCCCCACTACTACTCAACCCACACATAGATTTGCTTGTAATATTTATATATGTTTTTGTATGCGTTTATTGTTTTTTTTATTTTTTTTTAATTGTATTTTAATATTGTAATTTGAAGCAGGGGATGATCCCCGATAAACCTCTGGTTGTTTATCACCCTCTCTGCAGGTTCATCTTTTGTTTTAATGCTTTTATATTTGATTGTAGTTTATATTGTCTTTTATGAATCTGTGGAAATAAATGAAATTGAAATTCATCTAATAATGATAGTAATAATAATCTGGATTTATATAGCGCTTAATACAAAATACCGCCTCTTTAGCACGTTACAGATATTACTATCCCGGTCATCGGATTCATTCAAGCACAATGTGCACCATCTCCACTCCCTGGGGAGTATTCCTACAATATGGTCACTGTGAGAGCATATGGAAATTGCTTACACCAAGGCTTTTGTCATCCTACCAGGCCCCCATTTCTATCTTGGGGTATTGATAGTATCATAAACAGAAACGATGCTTTCATCAAAAGTGCTATATAAATGTGAAATATTATTCTATTCTTCTTTCGAAAACCTTTGCCAAGCTTTGATTCACGCCCTCCAACTTGGTTCTTGATCCCTATGCAGTTACTAATAGGTTTTGAGACGGGTGCGGTGGTGTTATGGGACCTGAAGACGCGGGTGGCAGAGTACCGGTATAACTGCAGCCAGCCCGTCCGCAGCATCGCATGGCACTACGAGGGAAAGCAGTTCGTCTGCAGTCACACGGACGGCACGCTCACGATATGGAATGTCAGGACCTGCATCAAACCCGCCAACATCATCTCTCCTCACGGTCAGTTCAGAATGCATTTTTATTTCGGTGTAGCTTACAGAATTCCCCTCCCCCCCAAAAAAAATAAATAATAAAATTAATAAATAAATAGATAATAAAAAAATTAAAAAATGATAATAATTATTATTTAAACAAAAAATAATACTATTAAAAATAAATAAATAAATAAATAAAATTTAAATTTAAAAATTTAAAAAAATAAAAAAATGGTTTTAAAAGAAGCGATAAAGAAAGGGAGAGATGGAATGCAAAATGAAGATGATACAATCCCTCTCACACCCCCTTCCCCTCTTGACTTTGAAATAGTGAATGTATTCTACATCAACTTTTGTTATGAATAACACAACCCAGCTACTGCATTTTTTAACAGTTTCTAATCTACACCAGTGTAAAGAAATGGAATTGCATTATCAGAATTCAGGCTCGGCTTTAAACTGTGATTTCTTTCTGCGATGTAGTTCAACATTATGGTCCACCTGCCAACCTCAAGCTACTGGTTTTACAGGTTGCTACTTCCTACATGATTCTAAATATAATTTTATACAGGTGTTATGAATATGCAAAATATTCTTTGAATATTCATGCATTCAGAGAAGTTAAAGATCGTCAATGGAGCGAATAAATTTCTGAATTCATCTATGAAAGTTATCATGATTTTATTTGTTTGGGGATGTACATGTATGTAGCGAGCTACTAATCAGTCTACCTCGAATCAACCTACCGGTAGAACTAGAAGTAAAAGCAGAAGTCGGTAGAGGAGAACATGATTTGATATAAATTTTGAACCACCCTAACCTACCAACACGTATATTCATGTGATTTAATGAAATACGTAAATTCATTTGATTAACTTGAAACTGAATTTAAAACTGTTCTATTTGTTTATTTTTTCTGCAGCCAAAGTACCTGCCAAAGGATTAAAGCCGGAGCCATGCGCCCCTGTGCCCAAGGTAGAATGGGCATCCGTCAAGAGCGGGTAAGCTAACCCCCCCCCCCCCCCCCCCCTGGAAATCAGTATTCTTCCTTTCATGTCATTATATCTGTTCGTCTTGATGAAAAAGTGTTCAATATTTAGCATTTTCTGATTTGTATCTGACCTTTTCACTTTCCCAAACATTCTGTATGCATTGTCTGTCACTCGAATACTCTTTTGTTCAAAATTATGTATGAATACACACATCACTTCACCAAAATATTGGCCCTGTATCTTTTAGAGATTAATATATCTTTGGTTGCCCGCAAGTAGGCCACTACTGCCATTAAAATGATATTACTCCTACAGCCTTCCTTATCCTAGAAAAAAATGCATTAGTTCATGTAACAGAGTTGTATTGCGGTACAAGGACTGATGTGTTGCAGTTTACACAAAATGCACGCTCATTTGTTTCCCAGGATTTAAATAGTCACTAGGAGGGGGAGGGGGGGGGGGGGCATTATCTACTTCATGTGATATTTCTTTTTGTTACATGTCATGTTTTCTTCTTTCTTGTTGTGTGTAGTTTTGATCTGTTCCAGTCATCGTGAGTTTCTTCTGTCTTTTATTCTTCCACCCCATGTCCCCTCCATGTATCCCAAGTTCATCTCTCTTGAATGCAACCATCCCAGCCATTCTATCTCATCACCCAAACATGTTCATCATTATTCTACTCGTAACTTCTAATGCATTACATGTGAATGCTAAATTCAAAATACATTGTAAGATGTAATTAATATGTGCGTGAATGTCCATTTACATGTTCGCATTCATGAGATGATATTGTCGTAATAAGCAGGACTCGTCATATAATTGTGTATAGTAAATAGGGTTGAATAAGAACAACGGGGTGAATAGGAACACAAAGTGGAAAATTATATGTTGGGTCAATATACACTGTTCTTTTTTTTTTATCTCAAGGAATGGTGCAGACCCTTTTCTCTTTTTATTTAGGTTTTGACAGCAAAAAAACTCTTGGAAAATCATGTCAAAGCACTGTATTTAATTGTTGTTCCTATTGGTCCCTGTGTTTCTATTCATCATTATTATGGAATGTACAAGCTCTTGATTTCATTACAAATAATTATATGACCGTGTATGAGTATGGCTGAATGCTGAAGATTTTTTTTAAATGGAGAAAGGTGTTGGAAGCGCTTTTTTGTTGTTTTTGGAAAGGGGTCTGCATTTATCAGCATCATCAGAATCTAACGCATCATGAATTGCGCTCATCTACATGTACCTTCATTGTTGTTAACCTCATGTTATCCTTAACATAATATTAAGTGCAATATTCTTTCTTGGCAAGCCTAATCCATTTGTTATGGAGATGTAATAGAGCCATATTTACCTAAGAATTCACTAAGATTGTAGGGAGAGCATGGTAAAGTTTTATGCTGATTTAATGGGTATGTGTAAGATGTATTCCAGCTTTTCTTTAGGTATTAGCTATATGGGTACATGGACTTCATTCTGGGAACATGTGGTGCCCTGACACTAACAATTGACAATATTCATGTTGATGGATTTTTTTATATTTTTTTTAATGGGGTATCTGTAAAGTAGCATTGTTAGGATTTTTGTTCATCAGAGCGCTGTAGATATATTTATATAGAAGCTGCGCTTCATGAATTGATCTAATTATTATTAGTAGTATTATTACATGTATCTTCTACTGATAAAACAATACATGTACACTGTAGTCTGTGTGTAAGAATCAGGAGCCATTTGAAAGATAGTTTTTTTTTTCTTCTAATGAATGTTTGATGGCTCTATTCTTCTTCTTATACATCAAATTTATCCTGTGCTGAAGAAAGTGGTATGAACCTTGTTAGGAGGTTTGAACTTGTGACATTTGTGTGTCCATACAAGTGTTCATGCTATTTCAAGGACCTCTGCATTATGTTATAGGTGAATAACATGTTAGAAATCTATAGTTTAAACATTATTTCAGGGACTCTTATATTCTGTTTTCAAATGGATGCTTTAGAATATCATATTCTAATGTTTTGGTTCTAAAATTAGTTGAGGGACCTTACATTCGCTTTTGGATTATGTTTTTAGAAATTTCTGTTCCTAACTTCTGTAGTTCTAACATCATAGGGACCTCTACTTTTTTATTTTAAGGCTGAAAGAGTATTATAAATCTATATTATGTCTATGGCTATGACATCATTACATAGTAAGGGTTTAGAAATGTATCGTTGTAATGTCTGTGGTTTTATTATTTTATGGACCACTCCATTCTATTTCAAGATGGACTAGAAACCTCAATACATATATGGAACGTGATATTCTGTTCTCTTGTGAATAATGTTTGAGAAATCTTTGGTGCGTACATTATATCGGGGGACATGTATATTGCATTCGTGGGTGCATAATGTAGTAGTAGAAATGGTTTATTGAAATAAAAATCAATCGTGGCTCGAAAGCCGAATTACAGGTTTTTTTCAATAGAAAAAGCAAACATCAAAATTACAGGAAACAAAATAGGTAATAACGTGTAATAATTAAAGCAATGAAATCATGATAACAAAGATTAAGTAAAAATAACAGAACTTCTTTTCTTAAATGCAGTTTCATTAACTCGAGGGTTCAGTGACACAAAGACGTCCATATTTTGCCAAAATGAGTATTTGATATCAAAATGTTCAGAAAAATGTGGGCTTTCCAGGAAACACAACGACTTAAAGCTTATCAACACTAGTGTGGCTGTGAGGGATTAGACCACACAGCAAGATCACTGACAGGTGGCTATCTCATCAACTCAGCTCTCAAATAACATAAGAAATAGAGGATCATGGGGGAACAACAGGCACCGATTGGGGAAGTTTTCTATATAGAGGGAGCAAGTGGCTACAAGTAGGACAGTGGGGCTTTAACTACACCCAACACCCTATTTAAGTCAATGGCTAGAGAAACATAGACTTAACTCCTTAAGGCCCAAGTGCTCAGTGACACATAAACCACTTTTTCTCAAAATGGCAGAAATTGAGTTACGTCTTTGTGTCTCTGACCCCTCAAACTTTTCTTACATAATATTTCATTAACCGTGGTTTTCATCTCTCTGGTTTAACATCCTTTCAGGGACCCCTATATTCTCTTCTCCGGTGGACTAACATATGAGAAATCCACGCAGACACCCAGCATCACCATTATGCAAGGCAAGACCACCACTGTACTAGAAATGGAACATTCTGTCGTAGACTTCCTCACGCTCTGTGAGAACCCCTGGCCGAGTAGTAAGTCCACAATTTTTTTTAAATGTTGCGATGGTCGTTGAATGTTCATCAAACGCATTATATATATTATATGATAATGGTTGATATCACTTATCAAATAATTGTAATATATGTATCCTAATAATTATCATAAACCAAAATTATTTTATTAACAGTGATAATCTAATTTAAGTTCATCTGGGCCCCGTCTTACAAAGAGTTGATATTAATTGCAACTTATTTGTGATTGGTACAAATCGCAACTATGTACATTAGAGATAGGAGACTGTAAACTCGTGGTTGATAAGGGAATTTGCAATTGATATGGATCAATCGCAACTCTCAATAAGACAGGGCCCAGGATTGATACGTCATTGCTAAAAAAAATAGTTCATTGGTATCTAGTTCAGTCTTTTCTACCATTGTTTTTTTGTTTTGTTTTTGTTTGTTTTTTACATCGGTTTTACCATTTCTGTTTTTTGTGTCACTAAATGTAAAAGGTCTTGATTCATTCATTAGGCTTGGATTGTTTGATGATGAAACATATCTAATCAAATCAAATAACATTTGCAGTGTTACTAATTATAATATTCAGCACTATTTTTCCTCCTTATAAATTGGTCTTGTTGTTGAGAAATATGTAGATAAATTACATTGCTAAACTCTGATGAAATGACACTTAAAATGGATTATACAAACATTCCATGTATGAAAACCTCAACTCCGTTCAATTCAAAATTTATTTCCACTCAATTTTGAAATAAAACAGAGATATATATATATATAGAGCTGTATTTCAAGCATGAAAATGATAGAAGATATTGATAAAAAGGATGATGCAATATAGCAAATGGTCATATGCTAGTGTGAAAGGGACACAGATTGTAATATTCTTTGTTACCTAGTTCCTTATACAGGTTCTCATTCGGACGTCCCTACTCATCATGCAAATGCACCAGCAATCAATATCATTAGTATTGACCGGAGTATGATCAGACTAGTGCAGTATGCTAATGAGATGTGACCACCGTTAAAGGTCGAGTGAGCTATAAATATGTCCATTCATCTTCACTTTCTCTCTCTCTCTCTCTCTCTATTTCTCTCTCTCTTGTGTATATCTTTCTCTCTATCTCTATCTCTATCTCTCTCTCACACTTTCTATCTCTATCTCTCTCTCACTTTCTATCTCTATCCTCTCTCTTTTACTTTTCTGTCTTTCTCTATCTCTTTCTCTCTCTCTTTTACTCTTCTGTCTGTCTATCTCTTTCTCTCTCTCTTTTAACTCTTCTGTCTGTCTCTATCTCTCTCTTTTTTTACTCTTCTGTCTGTCTCTATCTCTCTCTCTCTCTCTCTCTTTTACTCTTCTGTCTGTCTCTATCTCTCTCTCTCTCTCTCCCTCCCTCCCTACCACCCTACATCCCTCTCTCTCCCCTCTTTTCACACTATTTTCTCTCTCCGTCTCTCTCTCTCCCCCTTCCTTCCCTCTCTTTCTCCCCATCCCTCTCTCCCTCTCTCTCTCTCTCTCTCCCCTCTCTCTCTCTCTCTCTCTCTCTCCCCTTCACTCTCTTTCTCTCCCCCTTCTCTCTCTCTCCCTCTCCCTCTCTCCCTCCGCACCCTCTCTAAACCCAGATCCACAAGAACCCTATGCCGTGGTAGTCCTGCTGGAGAGTGATCTAGTGGTCGTTGACCTTCTGTCCCCAGGGTAAGTGGACACTGACCTTTAGGCGCTGACCTTTAGGGCAGCATGCCGCCTCGGTATAAGATATCAGGATGGGTCCCGGCTGATTGATGTGGCATCAAATCCAATATATCTTGAGTCTTGTTCTACTTTTCCCCACTATCATTAGTGAAGAGTCAATTATTTACATACACAGAACTATATTGATCAGGTTTTATGACAGGTAGCATTTCAGCTGTTATGCAATCCTTTAAAGTATGTCCAGTACAAGATATTTATCACATCTTGTAGTTTATCCACAAAACTGAAAAAATCACTAGATAATTGAGGGATAATACTATAGAAAAAAACTTCAACATCAATAATATGGACAGCTGAAAATGCTTAGGAGTTCCTCCTAGTGATGCTGATCAGGGTTCGAAATTATCCTAAGCACCCTACGTTGTACTCGCTCTATATTGTCGGAAGCATGAGTCGAGCTTTTTAAGTAGAATAGCATATTTTATCTGATGTTAAAGGTTTGGATTAGGGTTCGATATAGTCCTTGGTCCAGGGTTATAGATTTGGTTAGTGTAAGAAAAGGACCATGGAAGAATTGTTGCTGGAACATGAGTCATAGAACCAACGTAATACCATCATGAGGCTTAGGGTGCGTTCAAGCGATTTTTTTAAAAGCTAGAATCACAAACATGAATCGCAAATCAAAACGTTAAAAAACATGGTTACTGCGGGAGAGCGTTCAAGCGATTTTTTTATCAACGCTGA
Organism: Strongylocentrotus droebachiensis; assembly: GCA_035222895.1. NCBI lineage: Eukaryota > Metazoa > Echinodermata > Echinoidea > Camarodonta > Strongylocentrotidae > Strongylocentrotus > Strongylocentrotus droebachiensis. The sequence goes on along the minus strand of JAVYIG010002655.1, from coordinate 83,405 downwards.
TCCTGGCTCATTTCAAGCCCAGCCACTGCTCATCACAGTGTGCAGTTTGACCCAGGAAGTATAGGTAAACTTTGCCCCATGCTTTCTGTCTGTGTTTACGGTCGACTGTCGGTCAAACCGGAAGCTGGCCACGATAATGACGTCATAGAATCATGATTGAGATCTCCGTTCCTTCAAGCGAATCACGATACAAAACGCATCTTTTTCAGCGTTTCATGTTTGTGTTTTTATATACGTTAATTTTATGACCGACAAAATATCGCTTGAACGCAACCGTGTTTTAAACTAAAACGTCTTTGAAACCGTGATTCTGGGGTGAAAAAGTGTCGATTGAACGCACCCTTATTTCAATGTGACTTTTTGATGTTTTGTTGTAGGTATCCTTGCTTTGAGAACCCGTATCCGATGGATCTCCATGAATCTCCCATAACATGTGTACAGTACTATGCAGACTGCCCGTCAGATCTTATACCTGCTCTCTACTCCACTGGAGCTAACGGCCTCAACAGGAAGAAGACAGCCTACAGTAAGAGGGTAAGTACTTTCAAAACCTAGCATTTAAATTAGATTTCTATTTTTTTCTCCTCTTCCTCCTCATCTTACTCCTCTTCCTCCTCCTCTTCTTCATCTTCCTCCTCCTCCTCCTTCTTCTCTTCCTCCTCATCCTTCTCATCTTCCTCCTCATCCTTCTCCTTTTCCTCCTCCATCTCCTCTTCCTCCTTCTCATTCTCTTCTTCCTCCTCCTCCTCCTCCTCTTCCTCTTCCTCCTCCTCTTCCTCCTCCTCCTCATCCTTCTCCTTTTCCTCCTCCTTCTTTTCCTCCTCCTCCTTTTCCTCCTCCTTCTCATCTTTCTCCATCTCCTCATCCTCCTCATCCTTCTCCTCATCTTGCTCCTCTTCTTCTTCCACCTTCTCTAATCCATCTCTTCCTCTTCTTTCCCTCCTCTTTCCATCCTCCTTCTCATCTTCCTCCTCTATCTCCTCTTCCTCCTCCTCTTGCTCTTTCTCCACTGCTTTCTAAGTTTCTGCCTTTGTCTCCCCTCCTCCACCACATCATCATCTTGTTCTTCTTCCTCTTTTTTTTTCTTGTTCAGTTTTCATTTCCCAACTCCACTATTTCCTTATTCCTCAACATTTCCATTGTCATCTTCCTCCTTCTCCTCCTCCTCTTCTTATTCATCTTTCTTCTTCATCTTTCTTCTCCTCTGTTAACCCCTCCTTTCTTTTCTTCCTCCTCTCACTCCTACTTCTACTTCTCACTCCTACTTCCACTTCTACATTCAGTTTCCATCATCATTTTGCGTCTCCTACCTTATATTTGTTTTGGGTTTTTCTCCTCCTCTTCTTCTCCTCCCCCCCCCCCCTTTTTTTTCCATCTCAAATTCCTCCTTTCTGTCTTTTCCTATTTTCCTCTTTTAAGTCTCCTTACCATCATTGAATGGGAGTATGGTGTCTCCTTCTTACCCAATTTCTCCAATCTAATGTTTTAATACTGGCTATGATTCCTACAAGCTATTATACCCCTAGACCAAGGCTTTCATTCTTATATTAGCCTTATCATTATTGTTGTCTCTGATTCCTACAGTGTACATACACTCAGCCATCATGTCTGGCGTTAGTTTGTGTCTAAGGAATGCCCAGAGTTCCTGAGTAGCGTATGAGTAATACCCATAACCGAGTTCCTGTATTGGTCACACAAAGTCTAGACATGTGATCCATGAATACACTTCCCTTGTGGCTTGCACTGCCTTTTAGCTGACAATATGTAGATTTTTTTGTAAAGAAATAACATCACACGTGTAGATGGCAGTCTACTTACAAATGCCCAAAATGACATTGGATGTAACTTAGTATCAGCTTTTTTTAGTAGAAGTTTGATGAGCCAGATTTAAGTTTATTCAACAGTGTTTAAAATGACACTGTTTTCTTTTGCAAGTTATCTTGTGGCAGCTTTTGGGAATACATGTAGATCACAGTCTACTTAAAAACCTTAACATTGACCTTGTGTCCTTTTGCAACTAACCTTGTAGCAGCTTTTGTGATAAGGAGTTATGTGAGCCAGATGAATGTTTACTCATAATATCAAAATAGTATTGTGACCTTTTGCAATTAAACTAGTGTCCACCTGTAAAAGTAGAAGTTAGGTGAGCCAGATGATAGTCTACTAAAAATGTATTTTCAAAATATGACATTGTGTCCTTTTACAAGTGACCTTCTATTAGTTGAAAGTAGGTGAGCTAGATGGCTATCTACTCATAAGTATGAAGATGGTTGTTTATTAAAAAGTGTAAAAATTACATTGTTTCCTTTTGCTAATACTCATAAAGTATACTGAACAGTCTTTAAAAATCTTCCTGTGTTCTTTTGTGAGTAACCTACTGACAGCTATTGTGAGTAGATGGCAAATTGCGCAAAAGTGTCAGAATGACATTGTGTCCTTTTGCCAGTAAACTTGTTTCACATTGTGTGAGTAGGAGTTTGGTTAGACCAATATACCCCTCCGAGGAGACAAAGTGACACGCTGCAGTGTTAGAATTATCGCTTGGTGTCCCAGTGATACTGCCCATGCCAGCTGCATAGATTCATAGGTATTCGGATTGACAGGCTCCTTTCTTTTTACTGGATTTTAGCATGATTATGAATTTGTTTGTTAGTGATTTGGTATGCTGGTTATAATTATTGGGACCTTTATTTTTGGTATCTATTTACCCCCCCCCCTTTCTAGCTTCCTTTATCTCCCTCCCTTTATCTCTCCCCCTCTCTCTCTCTCTCTCTCTTTCTCTCCCTTTCTTTCTCTCCCTTTGTCCCCCTTCCCTCCCACTTTCCCCCTCCCTTTCTCTCCCCCTTCCCTCCCCTTTTCTCCCACCTTTTCTCTCCCTATTCCCTCCCCTTTCCCTCTCTCCCTTTCTCTCTCTCCCTTCTCTCTCTTCTCCGTCTACTCTCTCTCTCTCTCTCTCTCTCCCCCTTCCTCTTTTCCCTCCCTCTTTTCCCTCCCTCTCTCTCTCTCCTCCCTCTATCCTCCCTCTCTCTCCTCCTTCCCTCCTCCATCCCTCCTCCTTCCCCCTCCCACCCCCTCCCACCCTTCCCTCCCCTTTCCCACTCCCTTTTCCTCCCCCCTTTTCCTCCCCTTCACCCTCTACCCCTCCCTCTCTCTTAATCCCTCCTATTCCCTTCCCGCCCCTTCCTTTATCCTCGCTCCCTCCCCTCCCCTCCCCTCCCCTCCCCTCCCCTCCCTCCCCTCCCTCTCCTCCCCTCCCCTCCCCTCCCTCCCCTCCCCTCCCTCCCCTCCCTCTCCTCCCCTCCCCTCCCCTCCCTCCCCTCCCCTCCCTCCCCTCCCTCCCCTCCCTCCCCTCCCTCCCCTCCCTCCCCTCCCTCCCCTCCCTCCCCTCCCTCCCCTCCCTCCCCTACACCCCACCCTACCCCCAGCCCAAGGTGTCAGTGTGCACTCTTCGCTAATCAATAATCCAGGGAATGTTCTAAACATCGTGACATTTCCCTGCTAGCACCTTCATGCACTGGGGGTTTTATGTCCTTATTGTGGAGTGCCAACTTGGATATGATAATCACGATCTCATAATGAATGTGTTTTTCTCAAATGTACTGCACACTGAGAGGCTATGACCAGTTTATACATCATAAAGGGCATCTTCCCTTTTTTTCATACTACTTTGTACAAATACAAGTCATGTATACATACATGTATACATGTACTTTTCTCCCGTGTTATACAAGTAGCATACAATATGCTACTTCATTTAAGTAAATTGTGCACGTATTTAGTTTCTAGTGTTTGTAATATTACATGCAACAAATTCTTTATTGGAAAATTTACTGGTACTCTTCTGATGAATATGTTGGTAGCTTTTGAAGGACATGCTTAATACTTGTATTGTGTTTGAAAATATGTGTACTACATGTATACCTTGTGCCACTATAAGGATACTCAAATGGACTTGATAGACATATATTGAGACATATATTGAGATACATGTATGTCTTTTGTACATACATGTGCGTCTGCTGTATATCCATTTCAATAAACATTTATTTCCTTTACGAAATAAAAAAAATGAACATATTGAAAGATATAGGAAGAAGGACAAATTCCATAAAAACATGAGGCTTGTGGTGGGATTGCCATCACAAAACAGACATCTGATACATACAAACTACTTAATATTCATAATCTACAATTCTACAAAAAAACACCAATAAAAATTGAGAGATAGAGGAGAAGTGAAAAAATTAGAGGAAAAATTATATATTAAAATTATTATTATTATAATCATTGAAAAGGTGCGTGTAGTTTTTGTGAGGTTTACCAAAGTTTGCAGTTATGTGAGGTGAAACATGTGTGTGTACTACACTTGCTCCTGCAATAATTACTGTGTCAATTTTTTACACTATTTTCTTAACTTACATAAGCCTAATCCCAAACCTAACCCTAACCCAAAACCCAAGTGCAACCCCAACTCTAACCCTAACGTAAACCTCAGTTACAACCCCAACCTTAACTCATAGACCTCAGATGAAATAAAGCCTGGAGCAAATGTCAGGCCACTGATACATGTAGTTGTCTATACACTTGTTTTTATTTGGAACTGTTTTCCTCTTCTTTCTCCCAAAGAATTGGCCAGTGAAAGGAGGAGAATGGGGATCCGGTGGTAGCAGTGATCAAGAAATCATCATCACGGGGTAAGATGGTTGTTTCAAATTCCAAGTTTATTTATTTCCACTTTATCGAAGATAACATAATTGAAAATAATGTGCATGGTAATAATTATAACTAAACATACAATGACTTATGCCGTCCACGCAGTAAAATAATAATAATAAACATACAATATAGAACCATAATGTACATGGAAATAGTTATGACAAAAGATACAATCATAAGTATGGTAAATACATTGAAAAAGCTTTTAGAAAAGTGGGGGATTTACTAAAAAGTAACGTATCTTACTAAACATAGCGTAAACAATGAAAAAAAGGAAAAGTTCTGTGCTTTCCTCAGCATACCAAATGTATATAAATTAAATAAAAGGATCAGTGCTTATTTTAGCACCACTTGTGGTGAAGTTCAAGTGATGCTGATGTTAGTGTTGAGTTGGTAGTTATTGGTAGAATAGTATGATGATGATAGTAATGATGTCGATGGTGATGCTGCTGTTGCTGGTGGATATGATATACAGTGGTGGAAAGTTTGTTAGTTGTGATAGTGGTGGTGGTGGTGATAATTTTAGAGGTGGTGATGATGGTGGTAGTAATGGTAACAGTGCTGGTAGTGTCTTTGCTGATAATGATGGAGATTGAGATGATGGTAGTGGTGGTGATCGTAATCGTGGTGATGATGGTGTTGATGAAGATTATTGTGGTAGTTGTGTTGGTGTTTCTTGTCATGGTGGTGGCAGTGGTGGTGAGGATAATGGTTGTGGCCGTTGGTTGTAGAATAATGATGGTAGTGAACATGCTAAAGATAATGGTAATGTTAGTCATAGCGGATCATGTTGATGTTGATGTTCTGACAATCACAGAGGGAATGGAGTATTAAAGATAAACTTGAGTTCTGGTAATGCGATTGCATTGTGAAAGAAAAGGTGTGGAATGGATCAGAAAAGTTGATCATATAGCATGTAAGTAATGGTGTGTAATGCAAGGTTCTGGAGTCATCAAAATCATCATAAATTTGGCAGAGTCTTGGTAAAGTAACAATCACTTACACAGAAAGATGTATATGGGACAACACACATGGTGTCGGGGCTGGTACTACCCTGATTTCCTTATCTTTCTATGCTCATTACTCAGCCAGTATACATTTTCTTCCAAAATTGTTTGGCACATGATATTTATTTGTAATCTTGAACATTCAGTGTAAGTTTCGTTAGATTCTGTGAGAATTCATTTTCTTTTTTTACCAGAACTCAAGTTTATCTTTAACATCATTACAGAAATGGACACATTCAGCCTTTGAACCATTCTTAAATGGTACAAAGAACATTGTCAAATCAAACCTAAACATAAAAGTCTCTCTCTCTCTCTCTCTCTCTCTCTCTTCCTACAGGCATGCTGATGGCTCAATCAAATTTTGGGATGCATCACAAGGTAAGAAACATCCTTGTATTTTGTTGTAAAATAAATTTGCCACTAAACAGATAGGCACAGTATTGAAGGCATTTATAATCAATGTACTGCTTTTCAATAATATGATAACCACTGCCAAACTTTCAATTCTAAAGTGGGTTTGAAAACTAATTCTTTATTCTGGATATTTTTGATATAATGATGTGTTTCTTTGTTGTTTTTCTGTTTGTTTGTTTTCGGTTCAATTTGTTTTTGTATAACTTAATATAAAAAGTGCTTTAGATACAAACTTACTTACTTTTGATGATGTCCATTGATATTTCACACTCTGTGTAATGATATTAATTTGTAATATTAACATGATTTATTCACATAATGGCGACTTAATCAATATTTTCCTATAGGCATTACAGTTGAACTAGGTTAATGATATATGTTTATTTTGCAAACGAGTATTCGTTTGTGCCACGTCTATTATTGCTGTGTAATATCTTGAATGTACTATGGAATTTTATTTTAACTGTTCAGTATAAACGTTACGCTTTCTGATGTAAATATGTTCATGTTTATTCAGGGCCCCATGGAAGACCACTACTTATTAGTGAATGGGCTATCCTGACAAAAGATTAGAAATAAATAAATAAATATTGATCATTTTGTTTCATTCTTTCATCTCTTGCAGTCATGCTTCAAGTTCTCTACAAGCTCAAGACCGCCAAGGTCTTTGAGAAGGCCAAAAATGCCAAGACGCTGGACGGCGACGATGACCCGTTCGCTATCCAACTGGTCAAGCTGTGCTCGGAGAGCAGGATGCTCTGCGTGGCCGGAGCCAGCGGTCATCTGCTGCTCTACCGCTTCAGCAAGATGGAGGCATCCACAGAGCTACCGGTCAGTATATGGGAAGAGAGAGAGAGTGTTGGGGAGAGAGAAAGAAGGGGAAGAGAGAGAGAGAGAGAGAGAGAGAAAAAGACAGTGTCGGGGAGAGAGAAAGAAGGGGAAGAGAGAGAGAGAGATAAAGAGAGTGTTGGGGAGAGAGAATGAAAAAGAAGAGAGAGAGAGAAAGAAGGGGAAGAGAGAAAGAGAGTGTTGGGGAGAGAGAAAGAAAAGGAAGAGAGAGAGAGAGAGAAAGAGAGAAAGAAGGGGAAGAGTGAGAGATAGAGACAGACAGACAAGGAGAGAGATAGAGAACGTCTAGAGACAAAAGATGGGAGAATTTTCAGTTACATTGTAGTTTGAAAGACAAAAAGAAATTGACATATATAGAATTCTTTACATAGTTTTGGGGGTATTTTCACTTTTTGGATGAGATTTTCTTCTGGGTTAGATATGTGAGTATTTGAAATTCACAATGAAGATTCACAAAAAGATTTCTGTGAAAGAAATGATGATAATCGTAATCTTTGTTTACATACTTATTGATGCAAATTTTCAAAGAGCATTATCTCATGTCATTTTGCATGGACACAACACATGTCTAGCTTCTCGTGGATGATTAATGTACATGTATGCTAAGTAACGAGTATAACATTATTGTTTTGTTTTTTAAAACCTTGCAGACATTAGAGATCTCAATAGTATATGAGGCTGAGGAGCCAGAAACACCCGAGACTGAGATGCCCCCTATGCCGATCCAACCCGCACCCCTCAAGCGCAACACCAGCACCGTCAGCGCCAGCGGCGTGGCCTCAGCGACGACCCTCCCCTCCACGCCCATCCACCAGTCGTCGACGCCCGCGCCTAGCCCCATCAACCACCCCCATCATCACCACCAGCACCAGGGGCAGGGGCAGCAGCACCAGCAGGGGCACTCCCACCAGACGGACGGGCTGAGGGACAACGTGCCCAACCTGAGGGTTAAGAGTGGGGCTCATAAGAGGGGGATGGGGTTCCAGCCCGCCCTATGTCTGCAGCTGCTCTGGGTAGACGGGGAACCCCCTCCTACCATCACAACTGTGGAGATCAGCTCAGCCTATGGCTTGTGAGTACATCATCTCATTCAAAACAGGATTCTTAAGGCCTAAATTTATTTCTCTCTTTAAATTTACAACATTGTGATTTTTCTTTTTATTTCTATTTCATTCGTGGTCTATATGGATGTATCTGAAAGGAATGCCAGAAAGTTTAAAAACTAGTGATATATTTTATTTATTTATTTATTTATTGATGCATGTTCACAATTTAACAATTCATTGAAGTTAACATCACATGAAAAATTAATATAATATAACAAATCATTTTAAATTTTACAATCCATTTGAATTAACTTCACGTGAAAAAGAATATAACATTGTTTTATCAAAGACAAGTTGCAACTAATATACAGTTTGGAGAATGAACACACAAAGGTGATGAAACATAAGCAAATAGAGCTTGAATAATGCTAAATATATTACTCATTGCGGATATAGTATCGAAAATAATATCGCTAGTGATATTCATTTGTCTCGCAATGTGGTCAATAAGGAATCTAAAAGATCACGACGTTTCTAGAGCTTGAATCGTTGCATCACCTTGCAAATATACAATATATGACAAATAAAATTCCTAAAGTTTTGTAGTGAACTATTTACACTATTTACAAAGTTTGTTTTTTTAAAGAAAAAAAAAGGATTTCGTTAAGCCTAGTAACAACATTATGTTAGATTTAATTAGAACTGATATATAGATTATAATAATAAAGTTTTTAGCCCGTTGTCAATTTAAAGATTTCAATGCTTAGAAATTCCTGGTGTCCGACAAATACCCTATGGAAACCTACCAAAAATTCACACAGTATGGGCAGATTTTTCAAAAAATGTATTAGTTGATTATTTTTTTCTATTATTACTTTTGTTCTTTCTACTTTGGTATGTTTTGAGGGCTCTGAATCAAAGGGTATTGAGCCAAACTACATAAATTAAGCAGTAAGACTCTAGTGATATGAGTTATAGACACTATTGCTACGTACACTGAACATAAGCCAGTTCATAGTTGCAGTCTGAGCATGAGCAGATAAAGGTCATTGCAGACCGTAAATTGTGAAATACACGATGACAAATTACTGGATACGTGCTCATGAAAGTTATGTGGTACACAGGTGGAAGTATTCTTTGAAAAGGAGAAACAAAGACTATTTATGTAGCACCTCCATCGCTGTAGTAGGGATTATTTCAAAATGTACAAAGTGGGACCCCTTCATGTTTTGAAGATCAGTTCTGTGGATATTAGGGGTCATTTGGGACATGTGCTAAGGCGCCACGGATTTATTCAACTGGCATTCGGAATGCATTCAGAATGCCCTTGTAATCTTTCTGGAATGTATCCAGAATGCGCACATTCTAGCCACATTCCCAAAAAATCGATGCGACCTGTGCCTATTGTCTAGAGAACAAAGGGGCATTCCAGAATGCGCACATTCTGTACGAATTCTGGAATGCATTCTGGAATGCCCCTTTGTTCTCTAGACAAAGGCGCAAATCGATCGACTTTTGAGAATTGGGCGATGAAAAAGCATGCCCTAGACGCTGGCGATTAATCAGAGATGCGTGATTTCAAATGCGACTATACCTCATAAGGTTCGACAGCGCGGCTCACTTTTAGAAGGAGTAAGAACTATTTCTAATTATCTTTTTAAACAGGGTATAACATTCGTTCTCTCATCTTCTGATTTTCTGAAGTTGATAACAGCGAAAACACGTTGTCTCCTAATTGAAGGGAAAAATATCTTGGAATTACGTTTCCATTTCCCAATAAAAAAAAAGTTACGATCGCTTTATTTCTTAACCGTTAAAATGAATTTTGACGCTACGAGCTGGTTTTAATACAAGTATTTTCCTGCTCGAAAAAAGATTGCATTTATATAAAATAAATTGTTTGCCTTGTCAAATTTCTGCCGACAGTGTTGTAATATGAATAAGTATAATTTTATATAAACAGCGCGGAGCCACTTTTAGAAGGAGTAAGAGCTATTTTTATTCATCTTTTAAACAAGGTATAACATTCGTTCTCCCAACTTCTGAAACAAAATATCTTGGTATTACGTTTCTATTTTCCCATAAAAAATTTGCGGCCGCTTTATTTCTTAACCGGTAAAATGAATTTTGACGCTACGAACGAGTTCTAATACAAGTATTTTCCTGCTCGAAAAAGATGGCATTTATATAAAATAAATTGTTTTCCTTGTCAAATTTCTGCCGACATAGTGTTGTAATATGAATAAGTATAATTTGATATAAACAGCGCGGAGCCACTTTTAGAAGGAGTAAGAGCTATTTTTTTTCATCTTTTAAACAAGGTATAACTTTCGTTCTACCAACTTCTGATATTCTGAAGTTGATAACAGCGTAAACACGTTGTCTCCTAATTGAAGAAACAAAATATCTTGGTATTACGTTTCTATTTTCCCATAAAAAAGTTGCGGCCGCTTTATTTCTTAACCGGTAAAATGAATTTTGACGCTACGAACGAGTTCTAATACAAGTATTTTCCTGCTCGAAAAAAATTACATTTATATAAAATAAATTGTTTGTCTTTCCAACTTTCTGCCGACATAGTGTTGGAATATGAATAAGTATAATTTTATATAAACAGCGCGGAGCCACTTTTAGAAGGAGTAAGAGCTATTTTTTTTTCATCTTTTAAACAAGGTATAACTTTCGTTCTACCAACTTCTGATATTCTGAAGTTGATAACAGCGTAAACACGTTGTCTCCTAATTGAAGAAACAAAATATCTTGGTATTACGTTTCTATTTTCCCATAAAAAAGTTGCGGCCGCTTTATTTCTTAACCGGTAAAATTAATTTTGACGCTACGAACGAGTTCTAATACAAGTATTTTCCTGCTCGAAAAAAATTACATTTATATAAAATAAATTGTTTGTCTTTCCAACTTTCTGCCGACATAGTGTTGGAATATGAATAAGTATAATTTTATATAAACAGCGCGGAGCCACTTTTAGAAGGAGTAAGAGCTATTTGTATTCATCTTTTAAACAAGGTATAACATTCGTTCTCCCAAAAAAGTTGCGGCCGCTTTATTTCTTAACCGGTAAAATGAATTTTGACGCTACGAACGAGTTCTAATACAAGTATTTTCCTGCTCGAAAAAGATTACATTTATATAAAATAAATTGTTTGTCTTTCCAACTTTCTGCCGACATAGTGTTGGAATATGAATAAGTATAATTTTATATAAACAGCGCGGAGCCACTTTTAGAAGGAGTAAGAGCTATTTGTATTCATCTTTTAAACAAGGTATAACATTCGTTCTCCCAAAAAAGTTGCGGCCGCTTTATTTCTTAACCGGTAAAATGAATTTTGACGCTACGAACGAGTTCTAATACAAGTATTTTCCTGCTCGAAAAAGATTACATTTATATAAAATAAATTGTTTGTCTTTCCAACTTTCTGCCGACATAGTGTTGGAATATGAATAAGTATAATTTTATATAAACAGCGCGGAGCCACTTTTAGAAGGAGTAAGAGCTATTTGTATTCATCTTTTAAACAAGGTATAACATTCGTTCTCCCAACTTCTGATTTTCTGAAGTTGATAACAGCGAAAACACGTTGTCTCCCAATTGAAGAAACAAAATATCTTGGTATTACGTTTCCATTTCCAATAAAATGGTGCGGTCGCTTTATTTCTTAACCGGCGAAATAATTTTCTGCCGACATAGTGTTGGAATATGAAAATTCTCTTTCAAGCTCACGCGCGACAAACTATCAATTCATATAACATGAAAATCAATGAATTTAATAAATAAAAATATAACATTACCTACTCTCGTTAGATCCTCTTTCAAACTCACTACAACTAACTCACTAAGATAAGCAGACACATTCTAACTAATTTATTATGACAATAATCAAATGCCATTATAAAACCAAGATTAAATTAGACCCTCTTTCAAACTCACGCGCGACAAACATTCACTTCACAACACTAGTATTCAACATCGACGAAAATTCGAACGACAAGCAGACACATTCTAACTAATTTATTTTCACAATAATCAAATGCCAATATAAAACCAAGATTAAATTAGACCCTCTTTCAAACTGTGTATATTTGCATGCCATTAAAAAATATTGTCATTGGCGTTTCAATCTTTTTTGTTTTAGTAATGTCACAATCAATGAGACCGAGAGTTATAACAAGGATAACGATATAGGGGCAGTGATGAGAGAGAGAGAGAGAGAGAAGCGAAAGCAATTAAATATCGAGATTCTGATATGTCTATTGATCTTTTGGTGGATACGATGAAAAGGCACGAATGAAGTAGAAAGTTGGATTGATGACTGTATCTTGGAAATGTTGTAATCAACACCCAAGTTCCAACAGACCGCGATATTTATGATTGTTACGTCGCCTCCGTTCTGAGGTCGCCGACATGTGGCGGGAATGTCATAATAAATCTGTCATTATTTGAATGTCCTTGTTGCGACTGGTAAAATGCCATGGTGAGGAGCAATTATTTCCGATGACAAAAACATTTGTGTATTACAAAATAATCCAACATTTTAGGATTGTGATAGGCATACGGCCAATTTACACCTGTAATCTCTCTCTCTCTCGATAATAATAAATCCATCTCTATCTCGAATCAACACTGTCTCCTTGTTATCTAAAATGAGGAGTCATGTCAATCAACACCAAACTTTAAAACACGCGTATATTTGACATTGTTACGCGCCTTTGTTTTGAGAGCGCCGACATATTTGTGGCGGGAATGCCATAATAAATATGTCATTATATGTATGTCGTTGTTGCGCACATGTCATGTTGTTGTCCACATGCCATGTGGCGTGAGATAACATCGTTCAATTTTTAGAGAATACAGTTAGATTGGAAATAAGAAATAAGAAATCTTTTTACTTCTAATATATATAATAAAGACTACAATTAGATTTCACCATCTCTTGCATTCTCTTTCTTTCCCTCGTTCTCTGCAATTCCCCTCTCACTTAATTTTCATCTCCCCCCCCCCCCCCCCCCCCCGCCACTCTCTACTGATCTATATATGACCTTCTCTTTATTTGTTTTGGAATAAATAATCACACCCTCTACAATTTTTATGAAATTTCGTAAAGAAATATGAAGTAAGTTTTATTTATAATTAAAGATAAAAAAAAAAATAAAAAAAAAAACATTATTTCTAAGAGATGGAAGTAAAAAATTAGAGTGGTTTGATAAAGTAGGTGATGTAAAAAAAAAAAGGGGGGGTGGGGGGTAAAGTAGGATAATGTGCGCTAAACAAACAAATTATACGCAACATAAAAGCACAGACCACAAACAAAATAATGTGCGTCTCGGTTTGGAAATAAGATTATTCGCATGTGCTTTTCTTCAGGCGCAGACGCATGGAGGGGGGGGGGGGGGCAACGGGGCAAGGCTGCTTCCTCCCTGGCCAAAAAAAAACAAAACAAAAACGGACCCACATCCCTGCCAATAAAAAAAGTTTAAAAATAAGATGGTAACCATAAATATCCACTCTCGCTTTTTATCTAAATGTATCATTAGTCCTCAGATCTTTCAACACCCACCATCTCTTGCATCCTCTTTCTTCCTCTCATTTTGATCATTCAGATTCATCCGCATTTTCATGCAAAATATTTTCTTCATTCTTTCTCAATCTTTCTTCTACTCTTTTTACCATCTTTAATGAGGCATCATCTCAATCAACACCAACGTTTCAAAACACCGCGTATATTTGACACTGTAACGCGCCTTTGTTCTGAGAGCGCCGACTCAGAACATATTTGTGGCGGTCTGGCGGGAATGTCATAATAAATCTGTCTTCATTCTTTCTCAATCTTTTTCTACTTTTTTCACCATCTTTAAAGGGAGGCTTTACTACTGCAGCTAGAAGGGATTAGACCACCCAGAGAGCCATCGAGGCCACTGTGACAGGTGGCTATCTCATTGACTCAGCTCTCATTTAACATAAGAAAAAGAGGATAATGGGGGACCAACAGGCACCGATTTGGGAAGTTTTCTATATAGAGGGAGCAAGTAGCTACAAGTAGGACAGTGTGCCTTTAATAAGCTGAAGAAAAGAAAGAAAATCAAATACAATATCACCGACGCTTGAGAAATAAATGGTGAGAGAGAGAGAGCTACAAGCGAAAACAATTAAATATCACTGATGTTTGGCCGGTTAGCCGTCGGAAAGAAATAAAAGTAAGTCCATAAATGCAACCGATCGCGGGAGAGACAGAAGCGAAACCAATTAAATATCTGTTGATTTCAAACAATTCTTATGGTTCATTCTATATCGAAACTATTCCGGCACGCAATATCAAGAAGGTAGTCGCTGCCGATCGATATCGCCTTTGTTCGGATGGCCTATTCATGGAGCATCGCCTTTGTTCGGATGGCCTATTCATGGGACATTCCAGAATGTACCCAGAATGCGCCAATTAAGACGTTAATTACCGCATTCTAGCTACATTCTAGGTACATTCTGGAATGTGGATTAACGAACAATAGATTCTGAATAGGACATTCTACATGCATTCTACATGCATTCCGAATGCCAGTTGAATAAATCCGTGGCGCCTAACCGTGAACTGGTCTATTATAAATTGCTATCATTTGAATCTAAAATTCATTACTGCTTTTTTCATCTTTTCCCAGATTGGCTTTTGGCACCACCAACGGGCTGGCAATTGTCGACTACCTTCAGCGGACCTGCCTCCTCAACATGGGCACGCCCGACCTGTATGGCTCAGCTGACCCTTACCAGCGCACCCCGAGATCCCCCAAGAAGAACAAATCACAGCCCCAGGGCCTGGGCGACATCGTAGAGCAGTACATGTCCGACCAGGAGAGGTGTCGCTCACCGGTCGGATCCAACATTGGCGGAGAGTCGGTAAGTTTTATGTGTGTTTTAACTTGAATTGTAGAAATTTGTAGGATTTCAGTTGGAGTCATTGGAATTTTATGAGAATTAATACCCGTTATCTTCTTAACTTGAATAGAAGAAAACTTGCAGGATTTCAGTTGGGGGCATTGGAACTTTATGAGAATTAATATCTGTAAGGTCCCAGTTATCTAAACAGACTGCTAAGCGATAAATGCCATGTGATACCAAAAATGAATTACTGTATGCTCATTGCTTGTTAATACTTTGTGCACAGTTAAAGGTATAGACCAGTTTGGGAAACGCCCCCTTCTCAAAAAATGAAATGGAAGCCCTTATTACCAATCATATGAAAGAATATGTTCTGACTAATACGTGATGATACAAATTTTGCCAGGAAACCGCCTACTACTTGATATATTTGGTAAATCATCATATCGATCCGGCCTGGATAGATATCGCGTAGTCCCATATACATCTTTCTGTGTACAGTGCTTGTAACTTTACCAAGACTGGGCCAAATTTCTTAACATTTTGATGACTTCAGAACCTTGCAGTACACACCAATACTTATATGCTTGATCAACCTTTTCTGATCGATTCCACAACGTTTCTTTCACAATACAAGTCCCAGCCTTGTACTCTATGGAATAATCAAGAAAATATGGGTAAATATTAAATAATTGCTATTATTGACATGAATTCAATATGAATATAACCTTCATCTTTATTCATGTTGAATTAGAGTGTATTTATTCATTTTTCTCATTTTGTTTCTTTTATTGTTGTTGGAATGTCACTCACAACTCGACTCTCCCTTTTTTTCTCTCTTACTCTTTTGTTGATTCTCTCTTTCCCCTCTTTCTCTCTCTCTCACTCTCTCTTTCTCTCTCTCTCTTTCTCTCGCTCTCTCTCTCTAACTCCCTCTCTCTCCCACTGCAGAATGGAGTCTGCATCAGCCCGACTGGTAACAGCGCGATGCGGAGCGGCAGCGGCGGTGGGGTCAAGCCCCGCAACAACCACGACCCGTCACAGCTCCGACGCAGTAAGTCCCAGGGCTGTCGCAAGATGATGGCCAAGACACAGTCCACCGTCTCGGATACTGGAGGACCCAATGGGGATGGAGGAGGAGGAGGAGGAGGAGGAGGCATGGGAGGTGCTGGAGGTAGCTCGGACGTTACCATGGGCTGCATGGGTGGATTGTTGAGTTAGTGGCCTAGCAAAACTAACACATTACCCCTCCCTATCCTACTTTTCTTTTCAATTCATTTCTCAATCCTAAAGCCTTCCACGTTTCTTTTTAAGTTAAACTCCTCAACTAGATATCATTTCATTAATAACCTTTGTCAGCCATTAAATTCTTCCATCTTTCATCTTCTTTCAAATTCAACCTCTTTAAAAGAGATCAGAGTATTGCCCTTTTCTTTCCTAAAGCCTTCCTCATTTCTTCTTAAGTTAAACTCTAAAGTAACTGTAGGTCATAAAAACTTCCTCATTCATCAATTCTTCCATCTCTTATATTCCTTTCAAACTATACCACAGAAAGAGTTTAGATTAAATACTCATGCCTTTCTCAATTTTAATCCTTCTTCATTTCTATGTAAGTTAAACTCTTAAAGTAGATTTAGCTAATTAAAGCCTTTCTCGATTGTCAAGTCTCTATCTTTTATATTCCGTTCAAACTCTACCTCAGAAAGAGTTTAGATTAAATGTTCATGCCTTTCTCAAATTTGAAGCCTTCTTTATTTCTTTGTAAGTTAAACTCTTTAAGTAGATTTAGCTAATTAAAGCCTTTCTCAATTTTCAAGTTTTCCATCTTTCATATTCTTTTAATGTTTATGCCTTTCTCATTCCTATAGCTCTTCTCTTTTCTTTTAGTTTAAACTTCTAAAAAAGATATATCTTATTTTAATAGACTTTTTAAATCATGAAGCCTTCCTCCTTTCAAAAAAACTTACTTCTATTCCTGTTATAGCAGTTAAGCCTAACTTTATTCGTATCCTCATCAAGTTAGATGTCTGAAAATATATCTTATCATAAAGGTTCTTGCCTTTCTCAGTTAGTTCCTTAAGTTTTACTTCCTTCTGAAATAGATACATATTATCTCTAAATGGCAATGCCTAAGTTCTTAATGTATTCTCTGCTTAATCTTTTCAAATAGAGACCGAATTATTATCGTAAATAATTTTCTCTGTTCTTGGATAATACTTTTATATTCTCTATAGGAGGTAAATGTGGGTATATCTTCAGCCTTTCTTTCCATTTGAACACTTTTCTTATTCATTTCACTTGGAACAAGTATTCATTCAGCCCTATAATTCAGCACTCTTTATCGCATTTTTCCAAAGGGACATGATTTTCAGACTTTCCGCAATGTTCATTTCCAATCTCTATTCGACATTCATTTTATGCAATCTGTTTGGCATGGAAACTCTTCAGAAATCTCTCTGTGTTCTTATCAAATTCCCCATTTCTCTCGAATTATAAACTCAATCTGAGCCTGAATGCATTAAATTGAATGTATGCTTCTTCAAATTAGTTATGCATTTGACAGCAATGAACAATTATCCCTTGGTTAAAACCTTGTAGAATTTCAAATAAACTAACAACAACAATAACAAGTTCATTCGTCCCAAGTGAACTGTCTCAATAGTTTTTCTCTGAAGAAATTTTCTCTTTAATCTTGATTTTCCCCAATCTGTTAAAGTCTTATTGATCCGATCTATGGTTTCTCATTCTGTAATCGAAGTGAAGAAGCTACTCTTCCCACACATGTAGTGTGCAATCAGTTTCAAATGGTTTGCTTGTAGACCTCAGATAATATATTAAAATTAAATCATAATGCCCTCTCTCAACTCATATCCGTTCTATTCAAATGATCACTTTCATGAATACCTTCTCTAATTTGGGGCTGTTCTCTCCAGTTATTTAAAGAAGAAAATGCTGATTCTTATTTTTTCTTTCTACTGAATATATCATTAGTTTGAATCAAACTTATTCCTTTCATTTCCCATTATTTCTTTCATTTTAGAAATGATTTTCTCTTCTGCCCTCAAACTAATACCGCACTTATTTGCTTCAATAGCTCAAAAATAAGTAGTTGCCACTTTTAGTCTTCTACTTCATAGTTTAGATTCAAATAAAACACCTTGCTATTTTCATTTGAACATTCTTTATTCCGCTGCCATTCTAATTTTAACATCCTTCCATCTTCCTGCGTACTAATCTAGCTTTGCATTAGATTTCTCTCCCATCCACCCATACAGGTCCACCCCTCCCGTTCCCAAATCCATAACAAATAAAAAAACAGAAAAATCATGCTCATTAGATGCAGATATATATGCATGTCCCTACCAAACTGGAAATGTATTCTACTGTCAACAACTTTGGTGCTTTGTCATTTTCTTGAAGTGTATTTAGAGCATTGTAATTATATACCCATAATACTCAAGTAAATATGTACCTGTATGCTGTATCCCAAATCTAGTTCCTCTTGATCCTTTATGTACCTCTTTCAACTTTTGTTTGATGCCTTTTCTCAATTTCATTTGGAGATAATTTTACCACCATCCTGACTTTCTTTTGGGGGGAGAGCCGTAAACTTCTTTCTTTTTTTTGGTGGGGGGGGGGGGGGAGCAAATATATACAAATCCTTTCCATAAACAATGATTACTGGGTTTCTAGTAATTCTTTGTATTGATTGAAAGTTATCCATTCTAAACCATTTTAAATCAGCAGCGTAAACATTCCAAGTTTCCTTTAAGATATCTCTGTTATCAGTCAGAAATTGATCAAATTTGAAGGTGCTAATTTACTTGAAAATGACAGGTGAAATAGAAAGAAAATAAAAACTTTAAAAAGTATTATCAGACATTTTATGGAGCCTTTTAGATTTAAAAAATAATTAGAAGTGGGCATAGTTTTTTGGGGGGGTGCTTAAGGTATGCTACATTTGGTTTTAAATCTGTCAGGCTGAAGATACCCATGATAAGATGAAAATATAGGTAGGTTAGTCTTCCTTTAATTAAACCATGTTTTAATTGCATGCTCCATGTATTTATAACATCTCAATAGAATTTTCAATCATTTCTGAACCAAAAACCATTAAAAATACTTTGGCAGTCTTCTCTTCTTCCCATTCTCAAATTCTTTCCATCCTTTAATATTTTCCCTCTCTCTCGCCAACTCTTAATACCAAGTCCCCTGGTTGATCTCGCCCTTATACAGCGACATTTTTCAGAAAGATCCTTCTCCTACGTAGGGCTTTCTCCCTCAAGAAACCCAGCAAATATGGTATCGTTCACTCCGTTCAGCAAGATTTGCCTGAGCCTGGGAATGAGGCTAGCATGATGACCTTTGTCCTGCATAAGAGGGCATTGACCTCCCGACCTCTTACCTTTGACCTCCATCCCCATTTGACCTCCGATTCCTGTAGAGTATGTATGCTTGCACTGCACTGCTATGAATTCTTGTGTCTTTTTTGCTTGTGAATCTTATAGTTAATCTCTTTTTTATCTCGACTATTTAAGATTTGAGTCTTATATTTACACTTTTTTTCTTCATATAAATACAGTCTTGACAAAATTGTATTTTTATATCATGTTGACTGATTTGAAGAAAAAAATTAAATATTTGTATGCCATGTCATCTGTTATTGTAACCTATCACATTGTAAACCTGCAATCAGTCAAATCGTAAAGAATAACCCAATTTTCTCTGTTTTATTATCGCCAATACCTTCAAAAAAAGAAACATCAGGATAAATTGAATACCCTACACCTGAATTTCATTGCCTTCATGATAACATATACTATAGGCAGTGTGCTGGGACATAGAATTATTGCTAGGTTAAATGTGTGGAATTAATTCCTTGAAATGCTAGAGCGGCATAATGGCCGCCCTGCTAAAGCCAGGGTAATAATCGGGGCAGCACCAGGAGCGTCACAACGTGACCGACATGTGCACTATATAAAAAGCCATTATTATCATTATAATACTTGTACTATCAGTATACTATCGGCATACTTTCCTTACACTATTGGTATACTATCGGTATACTATCGATTTACTATCTGTTTACTATCGGTATACTATCGATTCACTACCTGTTTACTATCGGTATACTCATTTTGATTCCAATGTTGATGTGATAGGTGGTGTAACAGAAGACTTGGCATCGTTCTCTTTTTTAGAAGTTAATATTGCACTTTTTTAAATTCGATGATCATTTGTTTCTTAAATCTCCTTATTCACAATATCATAAATTGTGATTCTTAAGTGAATATATTATATTCATACAATAGATTAAGTCATTGTATCCTTTTGGGACTTGATATTTATTTTTTATTTTTCTGTCTTCTCCAAAGTAAACTCATTGAAATCATGAAATACTACTATTCTTCAATACCAAAACAATATATGTGATTTGCATTCCAAAATATCTTTTGCATATCGATGGAAGATTGCGTGTTTTGATTTTGATTGCACAGAAATACTTCTCCAAAAAGAAATGATTGAGGGCCCTTCTTGATCACAACTATATATTCACTTAAGATCATATGTCTATTGGAGCCAGAAGGACATTAAATATTGTATTACAATATGGAGTAATGCCCTTCTGTCTCTCTGTAAACTACTGGGCGCTGTTGCATAAAACTTACCATTGATGGTAACTTTACCATCAAAACCAACTACCATGGTAACAGGGCTCAACAGCCAATCAAAATCAAGGTTTCCATGGTAGTTACCATTCATGGCAAAGTTACCATCATTGGTAAGTTTTGTGCAAGGGGCACTAGTATTTTGTTTTCCTCATTTGTTATGAATCGTTGATATATTTTGTTTTCAGTTGGGTTGCAAAAAGGATGTAGTTATGTGTATTTTCTGATACATACATCCTTTGGCAACCGAATTCTTGATTTTTTATTTATAGTTTTTAAACTGAACTTGTTGAATCGGTCATGAATTTGATTTGTGATCTAATCATTTATTTGTTTTCAGAAATGTTGACATTAACATTCTTTCATGGCACCTTGATGAAACTAACCTTTTACTAAAAGCTTGTGACAACAATTTTTGCTTTCAGTAACAATATTCTTATATTTTAACAAAAAACACAAGCACTTGCCTAGGCGACATCATATACATCATATGTGATCTAATCACAATGCTAAACATAACAATTTATATCCATTCTGCAATGTATGTCATATGCCCAACACTACATCAATTATTGCTTACATTCATACAGTAGATATATGTGATCGTTGAATTCTAAGTTACAATCAGGAAAGAATAAATTCTATGCCAAATGAAATACCACCATTTTTCTTTACAAATAAAACGTACATCATGTGCCTACTGAGTTCATTGATCAAGGAAAAGAAGTTACAGAAAAGACAGAGCCAATCATAACATGCAGACATTTACTTGCATAAAAACCGTTAAATAAGTTCATTAAGGCTTGCATATCCTTGTAAGTTTGGGGAATTGTATTTTAAGTTGCATCTCTCAACCTTGGTGTAATAAATGGATACCAGGTAGCATGAATCCTATTGATGTATGTGCAGACAATAAATACATGCAGTTAAACTCAGAGAAATAATGACAAAATAAATACACTGTACACCAAAATAATAGGTTATTGGTACATGCTTTGGTAGATATGGGACTTAATAGATAATTAAACCATAACAAAATACATCCTACTTTATGTTTGCCATTTTGAAGAATATAGTGCATCATGTGCTTTGCTTTCCTGCATCACTTTGTTTTTTCCATCCTTTAAAAGTAATAAGTTACCTCATGACCTGCTTGCTTGTGCTTTTGTTTCTCTTGCATTTTGGGCTACATACATTTTGAATTAACAGCTTGTGAATGAACTGCATGCTCCAACAATCATTTTGAGCCAGATCAAATTTGATGCTTTACATACCTTTTTCTTTTGCATGTGAAAGTAACTAAATTGTGTGGAACTTGTGAATGCCGGTTAATTAATACTTTCCTCTGTTACAGTGATTAAAGAAATATGCTTCGCCAGTTATATGATTGATACAAATTAAACGTAAACGTATTGCTGAGCATTGAGCTATTAACTACATGCAAGCCCAAAAATTTGTGATGTTTGGTTAACTTTTAATGATGAAAAAATGTCATAATTCATTTTGAGATCATGTTAAACATTTCACATGCAATTTCACTGTCATTTCATTGTCATTTGCAGTGAGATATATTTCATATAAAAAATACTTGCACAGAATTTTTTTATTTTTTTTTGTTTTCTAGAAAATCAAAAAAAAGTTCTTTCTTTAGATTTGACATTTTACTGTGAGCAAAAACAGTTAGAAAATTATAGTAAAATGTAAAGGTCTTTTCTTCCACAATTAAATATTTTTTCAAAAAGGTGTGAGCTCTTTGTCGTATTTGCTGTGAATCTGCTAACTTTTTTCAACTTGATGATAATAATGCATTTATCTATTTATTTCTATTTATTTATACAGTGCTGATTGTCAAGCTTATACCAATATATATACTTGGATATATATTTTGTTTCTTTCTTTCTTTACCACCTTTTATTTTGCGCCCCTCCCCCTTTCCCTTGCTCATTTTCACAAAATTTCCATTTTCACTTCCATTCGTCATTCTCACAACATTGTTTCATTGTATCACGTTGTACTTTCATTTGTTTGTCTTTATATCATGTATTGTTTGGTGTTGTTTTATCACAACATTGCTTCATTGTATCACGTTGTACTTTCATTTGTTTGGTGATGTTTTGTTTGTTTTGTTGAATGGTGTATGTTCTTCATGTCATGTATTTTTCTATATTGTATCATCTTTGTTCTTCCCCTTCAGTTCCTAAAACCAATGGTGTCAGCCACCCCGATCACCCCTCTGACCACCCTGATACATCCTCCCACCCCTCTACCACCACACCCCAACCCCCTTCTCACCCCCCTCCTCGCCCCCCTCCTCGCCCTTCTCACCCCCCTCCTCGCCCCCCTCTTCCCACCTCCTACTCCTCCCCAGCCATGCCTACTTCTACTACCACCGGCGAGGCCGCTCACAAGCCCGTCTCTGCCACCAACTCTCTTTCCTCGACCGCCACCCGTTCCCGTTCCTCTTCTTCCGGTTCCCTGTATTCGTCTAACCCCGCCCTTTCCCAAGCCCACCCCCCGTGTAGTGACCCACCCCCTCAGTCTGATGCATGTCACAAAAAGTCATCTGTGCCTCGGTTCCGTCTCCTGGTTGAATCTGTCGTGGCAACCATAAGTGGCAAGCGTGAGTCTAGCTATCTATCCTCTCTCTCTCTTCATAAGGGTTTAAATTTTGAAAAGTGTTCCACATAAGATTTTTTTCTTCATCTATCCTCTCTTCATAAGGGTTTAAATTTTGAAAAGTGTTCCACATAAGTTTTTTTTTCTTCATCTATCCTCTCTCTTCATAAGGGTTTAAATTTTGAAAAGTGTTCCACATAAGTTTTTTTTTCTTCATCTATCCTCTCTCTTCATAAGGGTTTAAATTTTGAAAAGTGTTCCACATAAGTTTTTTTTTCTTCATCTATCCTCTCTCTTCATAAGGGTTTAAATTTTGAAAAGTGTTCCACATAAGGTTTTTTTTCTTCATCTATCCTCTCTCTTCATAAGGGTTTAAATTTTGAAGTGTTCCACATAAGGTTTTTTTTCTTCATCTATCCTCTCTTCATAAGGGTTTAAATTTTGAAAAGTGTTCCACATAAGGTTTTTTTTCTTCATCTATCCTCTCTCTTCATAAGGGTTTAAATTTTGAAAAGTGTTCCACATAAGTTTTTTTTTCTTCATCTATCCTCTCTCTCTCTCTTCATTAGGGTTTACATTTTGAAAAGTTTTCCACAGATGGGTTTTATTTTTCATTCAAACATTCACAGGAAAGGGTTTTCACCTTCACAATTTTTGACATGGGAAACATTTTTTTTCTTCTTTTTCTTTAACAGTCTTTTTCAAAGTTTCTTGTCTGTTTAAATACCAATAACTTGCCTTCTTTTACATAAAAATAGATTAAGAGGATATCATTTTTGTCTAACATTCAATTTGATACGAGAAATCAATCCTAAAATAAAGTTATATTATTTTTTTGCTGAGATTTTACAGGAAAAGTCTATATTAAATGGGAAAGGATTCAAATTTGTTTTTTCCTAAATGAAATGGTACCTCCTGATCTGAAAACAAGTTCCTTTTTTATCAACAAAAATAAATTGATGAGAAAGATATATTTTGGGGTATGTTGTTCTGCAAAATCATGATGGTACCTGCGAAAGATCTTCTGAAATGTAAGCTGCAACCAAAGGGCTTTTTTGCTGTGATTTGGGGTATGATTAATGCCTCCTTAATTAATCTAGTGCAGCTGTCAATATGCATACCCCCTAATGTTATGCTGTGTTCGGCAAATTTGACTTTTAAAAGATCCTCTGCCTCACATTTATCATAACATGTGAGGAAACTGATTCTTTTCTAATAGAATAGCTGTAAATATGAATATACCCTGTCTTTTACAAAATCAGCATTGCATGAAACAAAATTAGATGTAGGTGTTTCAAAATGTTCCCTATTGGCAAGCAGGCTGGAGTGCAGTGGCATAGTTTTATATTTAGAATAATGTTGAGTATATAGTTTCAATGTTTATGTATTTTATATATTGAATGTTTGCATGTAAATTACCTGTATTTAATCATAGTCGTTATGCTGTTCATATTTAAAGGGTGTGGTATCATTCATTTCTTGCATGATTTTCAGACAAATACATCTGTACACACACAAAATATATATTCAAACAAATTTGTCCCAAGACTTGTGTAGACTACCCTCTCTATAAACACAACACACATTAAAAATGTACATAGGCTTGACAAAAATAATATGGTCATTATTTTAAGTCGAAATACTTACAGTGTTTACAGCAACTTGTAGATGTGAAAATGTTGAATTGATGTATTTTCACCAGTAATGCACAAGAAGAATTTATATTTGAGGAAAAATTCACAAGGTTTTTTTTAATACAAAATCTTCATTAGTTTAGGTTTAGGTTTGTCCAGAATATATATAGTATGAATACTCTACAGTAGACATCACATATTTTCATATTTATATAATTTTTATTCAGAAATTCTGTCATTTCAGAGAACAATATGATAATTAAGTTAAAAGTGAATTCAAATTCATATTCAAAGAATTTCATATGGTGGTTAAAGTAAAGTGAGATTTAATTATTATGTCTAACTTTTTTTCCTCAAGCAGTTTCAAGCTACCTATTGAAGTGTATTTATTGATATGTGAAAAAACTTTACTCAACACCTAGTCCTTATCAAAAATATTGTTAAGTGATATTGGTATTAAAACATATGGATAACAAATGTCAAAGTATCCTTTTAAATTGCATATGTGTTTCGCTCTGTAAAAATATAGAAAACTATATAAATCAGTGAAACATTGTATACCTGCATTGAGTTAAGATCAAAAGTTGTAGATTCAACATGATTGAAGTACCGGTATGCTTTCATGAATTTTGGAAAATTAAGAATCACATAATTTTATATAAGTAATGTTTCTCATAAACAACTTTTTAGATAAGAATTAATCTTTAAGATGGCAATAACGCAATTTTTTTTTAAAGTCAGCTCGTTGTTTATGTATGAAGATGATTTAATTTTCAGCGTTCGCTTCTGATACTGTGTATCTGCCTTTACATGTAAATTGCATTTTAAGTAGACCTGTACTGTATTGTTGGATCCTGCTCCTAATGAAAGGACTGCAGAGGTTGGATTTAATTCTGACTTTCACTTGAAATTTGAATGTACCGGTATGCTAAAACATGATAAAACATGGTTCCCAGCTATCCCAAGGTATCAAGGAAAACCTGGAAAATGAGATCACATTCCAGTCATAGAAAAATTATGGAATTAGAGCAAAATCAGTAAAACCGGGGAAATCAGGGAATTTCATTAGCCCCGAACGACAACAGTTGGTCCCTTATATTTGGTCCAAACAGCATATCCAATGGATGATTGGTTAAGATGTCTGTTTAGTGTGTAAAATGCCTCCATTGATGATCCTAGACATTTAGAGTTTCATTAGGAAAAACCATCAATGCATTTTTATTTCAAGAAATACTGTAAACCCTTTACACAGAAAGCACCCGCCGGTCATTTCAGTGACCTGGACCCAGTTTCACAAAACTTGTCATCAGTGACAAATGACAATTTTTGTTATAAGCTACTGAAATCCTTGCTTCTGATTGGTTATCAGCATATTTGTCACTGATATGTGTCATTTGTCATTGTAAAAAGGCTTTGTGAAACACCCTCCTGGGTTCCTATCCCACCGCTGCCACTAGAATGAGATAGACAGCACTTCAGTCACAATAGTCTCACAGTTACCTAACAATTCATCGAGTCTTACTGTGCACAAGCCACAGCACTGAAAATAGATGAACAGCAATGACAGTTTAACATAAACATGCCTCATGAGGGCAGCAATCACTCGCCAGTTATTTCAGCAATGTGGGTTAATATCCCACTGCTGCCATTAGAATGAGATAGACAGCACTTCAGTCACAATAGTCTCAAAATTACCTAACAGTTCATGGAGTTCTGACTGTGCACAAGTCACAGCACTGAAACTGGATGAACAACGATGGCAGTTTAACATAAATATGCCTCATGAGGGCAGCAAACAGGCTCAATAGCAAAACAAAAAACAAAAATCATGGCACTTGAACCGATGCCTAAATAGTCATTGAGGCAAGGATATGTACTAGCTGAAGCACCATCAAGGGGTGAAAAACATCAACAGTTGTTGTTAACATTTTTCTCAAGAGGACAGCAAACAATTGCAAAAAATAACAATGAACAACATATCAAATGTTATCCTTACTTACAGATAAAGATTTACACTGAAACTCTGCAAAGCCTGGTACATGCGTACAACTCTATTACATCACTTATCGTTGTTATATATTTAGTGCGCAGTATTTCAAAAAAAAGGATAAATACGAAATCTGAGAGAAATTGATATTATACATAGACAGTACCGGTACAAACTTCAAACCTTATTACTGAAGACAACATTGTTTGATATTGTGAATCAGTTCTGTAGTTTTTTTTTAGTTGAATATACCATTTCATTCACATAAACCCTGTTTTTATTAGTCTTCTGTTGATTAGATCTAAAGGAGGACAACTTTTTTGCCTTCAGTTGTTATGATATTTTACTCCCACACATTACACACACACATACCATCTTGCGTGCTTAGTCTCCTCTACCCGGTGTTTCTATATGCAGATCGTAGTGAAGGCTCATTCACACGCTCACGAAGCTCCAGCATGTCCAGCCTGGAGAAAGAGACTAGGGAAGGAGTCCAGAATCTTATATTTTCAGAGTCCTACACAAGAAAAGAAGGTGAGCACTTTGTCACTGATTCTATTCTCCTTTAAGATAATATTGAGGATGAGGATTTCAGTATTGATATTTAATGAGAGGGTAAAAAATGGATTCTCACAGATAAAGTAAAATTATGTGCTGTCAGTGTTCAAGACTCAAAAATTGTGTGGCTGGCTCTTCTATGACTAACATCTTTGTTACAGAATGTGTGGCATGTCTTCATGTACGGGTTCAGGGGACTTTTTGAAGGGACTATTGATCACATTAGCGATAATGAGGTTACTCTGTCAAATTTACATTTTTGTTTTTGTCGCGAAATTGTTAAATTATCCATGTGTGTGGGTCAGGAACAAATTTCTATTCTTTATTTTGTGTAAAGTTAACTACCGGTACTAATTTATTCATACCTTTACTAAGTTATCCAATTGTTCAAGTATGTGAAAAAATTGATTTGTCCCGATTTATGTTTCTTGAGATTGTGACATATTAAAACTAACATCTAAAAGTATTCAACAAGGGTCCTAATTCAACAAGTCCATTAAGAAAAACACAAAATCATCAAATTTACAAGGGGTATGAGTAATTCATTTGTTAACTATATGTCTTTTTTGGAAGAATTGTGCATTTTTTGTTTATTGTGGCTTGGGACCAAAATGAGAAACATAATGTTTCTGCATTGTTCTATTTAGTTTGGTTTGTCTGTTCTCATGGTCATTTTTATTGAATTATTTAAACAATAAATTGAATAAATTGACTTGCATCTTTGTTCGTTGCAGAATCTGTGACTTGTCCATGTCTGTGGGTAGGAACTACTCTCGGTTCTGTGCTGGGCATCGTCGTTAACCTTCCACCTCCTGGGGAACAAAGACTATCCCAACCAGTCATCGTCTCACCAAGTGGTAAGCTACTCGCCATCATAACACAGTAACAAGAATATCTTATCATTTAAAGCCCCACTGCACTACTTGTAGATACTTGCTCCCTCTATATAGAAAACAATGCCTAAGTGGTGCCCGTTGGTCCCCCATGATCCTCTTTTTCTTTTGTTAATTGAGAGCTGAATTGATGAGATAACCACCTGTCAGTGACCATGCTGGGTGGTCTAATCCCTCCTAGCCAAACTAGTACAGACAGGCTTTAAATTGTATGATTTGTGCCATATTTTGCCAAACATTAGGGCTGTTTAATATTTCAAGTGTCTCCAAGTCCTGTCCTATAATTGTTTGTTTATAGAAGTCAACATCCCACAATGGGGGTGGAGGAGAATTGGACCCCTCCCCCTTTTACAGTCGCTGAGCCACCCCTGTATGTCAGTAAGCTGGAACAGGGGTTATGTATGTTGTTGAAACCAGAATTGATCATGGTTATCACCACTATCACTATCATTACCATCATCATCACCACCACTCCCACCACCATTGTCATCGCCATCATCGTCATCACCATTATCACCATCATCATCATCTCCACCATCATCACCACCATTATCACAACCACCACCCCCACCACTATCATCATCACCATCGTCATCACCATCATCACTGTCGCCATCACTGTCGCCATCACCCCACCTTCATCCAGATCACTATCATCATCACCATCATCATCACCATCATCATCACCATCACCATCATCATCATCATCATCATCATCATCATCATCATCATCATCCCCATCATCGTCACCACCATCATCATCACCACCACCACCACCATCACCAGCACTACCAATATCATTGATTATGTTTGATTATTTTCTTCAGGTACTGTATTTAGGCTGAAGGGTTGTGTACTACACATAGCCTTCCTAGACTGCAACGGTCTTCAGGTTCCACCTTCCAGCGATGTGTGGAGGGACCCTAACAAAGAAACCAGGGAAGGCAGAGATAAAAGTAAGTACTAAAAATAATAGTGTAAACTTACAGAGCGCACATACCGTCCAGGGACGCTCATGGCGCTAGCTCAGCAACAGTTCTCTAATTTGTTGAGGAACCTTTTCAAACATGCTTGGCAAGGATAAAAGTAAGTCATATGTGGAGGGTCCCTAAAATAGAAAGGAAGGAAGGTGGGGATAAGCAAGGGATATGTGAAGGACCCTTGCCAATAAAATGACGGAATGCAGGGGGAAAAATAGTCATATGTGAAGGGACTCTTGCAAAGAAATCAGGGAATGCAGGGATAAATTTAGTCATGTGTGGAGGGACTCTTGCAAAGAAATCAGGGTAAGGGAGAACAAATACTGTATCGAGGATAGAAAAGGGACAAGTTTGGTCTTGTAGTTAGCTCTTTTATGGATATATTAAGGACACATCAAATCGCAATTTACTGAAAATTCGGTACTAGTAATTGACAAGAGTTGTATCAGTGGAAAAACAAATAATGCAGTCTTCTTCTTTTATATTCCTGTTTTTTCTACACTTTAGGCCCTCTTCTTGTCATGATTCTATAATAATGTAGAAGTCTTAAAATGTGTGACTCAATTGATTTGTCTGTCTTGTTTCAGAGCCGTTACAGCAGCGAAGTCGCATGTCTCCCTCCTCCTCCACAGAGATAGCAGATCGGCAGTTTGTCGTCATCTGCTCAGAGAAGGAGGCCAAGGTAACGCATTCCTTTAAAGGCATTGTTTAACAATATTAAATCTGAGAAGGATGGCGCTACATGTTATCAGTGATTGTGATATGGTGTAATATTGAAGCCCTAAAAAATTGCGCTTCAAAATGATCATCAAGTGCCTCAAAAAAATAAAAATCTTTGAGGTGACCGGTTTTACTATACTCATTTTCCCCGATAGACTGTAGTGTTATAAAAACCATTAGTAAAAACGAATTTAGAAATTTTGATTTCCAATCATAAATATCTTGATAATCAGACAGGCGATCGGCTTGTAAAGGTCCTGGGATTCCTGACTGATGACCTAAAGGTTTATGATAATGATTGAAGCATGAGCTAAATCCAGGATTTTGTTTCAGAATCTGAGACAATGTTACTGAGTCACCTTGAGGCTAACTTTCTCACAGTAGACAAGTTCATAGTTGGCATGTGGTACAAATGAACCTAAACATACAGAGATCATTTTTACCTTAGAGATATCCTACTTTGCACAACTTAAAAAGATCACTCCCAAAGTGATGTTGATATATGTACTTCTTTTGTTTCCTTTTCTTAAATTAATTCTTCCACTTGTGTAACAAAGAAAATGAAAATGATTATTTTACTTTTGTTTGCACTTATTTGGTCTTTTTTCAGTTGGTTCTCTATTCTTTTCTTGTAGTTGTTCTTCAAAAAACACTCAATGTTTTCTTTTTTCTTCATTTTCGTGATGAAAGCGACAAATTTTCTATGATGGAATATGATCGACTTATTTTCACCTGTCCTTTGTAAAAACGTTTTATCAAATTTCAAAAATCATGCCAAATCTTGCTTCACTTTGTTTATTCTTTTTATTACTTTTTAAATAACTCTTTCCTCCTTCTTCTTTTTGTTGATTTTCATCTTGTAGGTGATATCATTACCTTCCCAGACTTGTGTGTACAGAACCAAAGTATCAGAATCATCTTATGTTGTACGCAGTGATGTCATCAGTATGCAAAGTAAGTTGACCTCTTAATTTGTTGACCTTGAGAGGGAGGTCTGAATGAATCAAATTCACCTCATATTTGCACCAATTGTATTATTTCTTTCATTCATACCATTTTTAAAAATTAGAGAATTTTTGGACTACCATTTACACTACTGGAAAATCCCTTAGACTACCGGCAAAACACTGAAATGTGAGAAAAAATCAATGATTTTTGGTTGCAGTGTAAATCCAGCTATTCTCAAGATGAGTTGTAATGTACATTTAATGAACCTGTATATAAAATGAAAGTTACCACATGCAAAAAGAATTTTTTTTCTTTTTCATGAAAGTAGTGGTGTTGAATTCAAACAACATATTCCTGATCTAAGGATGTTATGCTTATTTTTTAATGCTTATTTTTATTTTAAACATTTAAATATGTTTTATGCTTTAGTAGCATTTTAACACTGTACTTGTTTCTGTTGATTAGAAGTCCTTGTACTTCTGCATGTCTAAGTGATTGGTTTATTTTACCAACAAAAGAGTAAAGCTAATACAATGAAACCGATATATATATATAGACTGCCCAAGGGAGACAAGAAAGGCCCTCTTTATAACCATGACTTTAATAGCATTCAGCAAAATGATTGCATACGACCTGCTGCTTGCCATTTTGGTACTTTTGACAAATTACTTCCCCCCTCAAAAAAAAAAATGATAATAATAATAATAATGAAAATAATTTTTAAAAATACATTTGTTTAATATTTTTTAATACAAATGAATTTGAAGAAGAAGAAAAAAAGAAGACAAAAAGTAGAGATAAGGAACAAAAAGGCATAACAGCACAATGACCCATTTTGTTTAATTGTACTTTTCTACTATTTTGTGTTTGCAGACAGCGTATGCCTGGCGTGCTACGTGGCCAACGGTCATATTATGACCTACAGTCTGCCAAGCTTCAGGCTTCTACTAGACAAAGAATACCTTCCACTTACAGATCTCAGGTAACCTTTCACCTCTCACCTTTCACCTTTCACCTTTCACCTCATGTATCGGATCACCATTTGGACTCATGAACAATAGAAACAAAATTCAGATTTATAAGAAAAAGCTTCTTTAAAAAAAAAAATCTTTATAGAACAGCTTCAGCAATTACAGGGGTTAAAATGCAAACTACCCTCTAAAGTGTATTAGTGACCCTCCAAAAAAATTGAGGAAATTAAGACTGATATGTACACTTTGTTTTTGGACAATATCTAATAAAGGATTCCTCAAACATAAAGTTACATGTAGTGTGAATCTCAGTTTATAGAGGAATTTGTTTAATTCAGATAATTCTTTATGTAGTTATTTTCACCTCATCTCAGATTGCAGGATTAAATGCTACTTTGGGCAATAGCCTGTTATACAGTGCGTATACAGTGTCGTTTGAGCAATTAGATTACCTACACTATCAAAGTATCCAAAAAGTACTGACACTTTGAAAATGTCCCCAAAATTATATTCAATGATATCTGCATGATTTTGTATTATGAAATTATGGGTCAGGGTCTATTAAAAAAGTAATGACGATATTTTACACTTGATTGAGCACGGACTACCGGGGGAAATTCTAAGACATAAGAATGGCATTTTCATTCGCTTTATTATTTATATTTGAAAATTCATTTTTAACATACTACATATTATACACTGCAGGTCCACTTAATTTGATTGCCTTTCACAGTGGCGGTGAAGGATTTAGTTTATTAATTGGTATATTTATGTTGTTTTTGTGTTGTAGGATCGGCAGAACATTCCAATTTAGCTCACATGGTAAAGGCTTGTACCAATGCTCACCCACGGAGATACAGAGGTATACAATATGCAGTGAAGCTAGGTGAGAAACTAGGAGGATAGCTGGTGAGGGGGAGGGGGAGGGGGGAGGATGGATGGTGAGGGGGAGGGGGGAGGGGGAGGGAGGAGGAGGAGGTAAAGGCTTGTACCAATGCTCACCCACAGAGATACAGAGGTATACAATATGCAGTGAAGCTAGGTAAGAAATTAGGAGGATAGATGGTGAGGGGGAGGGGGAGGGGGAGGATGGATGGTGAGGGGGAGGGAGAAGGATGGATGGTGAGGGGGAGGGGAGGGGGAGGATGAGGAGGAGGGGAAGGGGGAGGGAGGAGGAGGAGGTAAAGGCTTGTACCAATGCTCACCCACAGAGATACAGAGGTATACAATATGCAGTGAAGCTAGGTGAGAAACAAGGATGATGGATGATGAGGGGGAGGGGAGGGGGAGGAGGAGGGGGAGGAGGAGGAGGGGGGAGGAGGGGGAGGAGGAGGGGGGTGGGGAGGGGGATAGGGAGGAGGAGAGAGAGGAGAGAGAGA
This sequence comes from Strongylocentrotus droebachiensis, assembly GCA_035222895.1. Lineage (NCBI taxonomy): Eukaryota > Metazoa > Echinodermata > Echinoidea > Camarodonta > Strongylocentrotidae > Strongylocentrotus > Strongylocentrotus droebachiensis. The sequence goes on along the minus strand of JAVYIG010002655.1, from coordinate 50,135 downwards.
GAGGAGGAGGAGGAGGAGGATAGGGAGGAGGAGAGAGAGAGAGGGGAGGAGGGGGTGGGGAGGAGGGGATGGGGAGGGGGATAGGAGAGAGAGGGGGGGGGGAGGAGGAGAGGATGATGTTAACATTGATGGTAATGATGTTGATGATGAAAAAATATCATACTTATGGTAAGGAGGATGGTGGTGATGATGATGAGAAGGAGGAAGAAAGGAGGAGGAGGGGGAGAAGAAGGAGAAAGAGGAGGATGAGTAGAAGAAGGGAGAAAAAGAGGATGGTGATGATTTTGATGATGATGGTGTTGGAGGAGGATATTGATGGTAGTGGTGGTGATGAGGAGGAGGAGTTATGTACGAGAAGGATGTTGATGATGGTGGGGAGGAGGCGGTTAGGTCGTAATGATAATCATTATCTTCATCATGATCATCATGTTTTTAATGCTATGGTCACAATTTTGTTGATGATCGTAATATACAAAGGGTAATGATCTATTCAGCATTGGAATACCAATTTACTGTAGACCCATTTTGCAGAACAAACAATTCAAGCTTTGTATCCCTTACACTAGAAAAAAGCACAACACTTAATCTAGTAGCAGTCAGTGGAAAGTTGAATACTAAAAAAGTCTTGTTATCTTTATTTCCCTATTGTCTGTTGTGAGCATATCACTAACACTTTTTGTTCTACCCACCTTCTCTCTGATTTTAGTGAGAACCTCCATGACATGCTCGGAGACTTGTTCTTACCTGTTAACACACCGGAGGCACCCAGCAAGGGCTTCTTCAAGGGGCTGTTTGGAGGTGGTGGAGGGGCGTTAGATAGGGAAGAGCTATGTGAGTTATGTAATACATATCATTGCTTCCAGGGGGGTGTTTCGTAAAGCTGTGCGTAAAGTTACGCGTGACTTTACAAACGACTTGAATATGAAGTGCCAGATAGGATGCCGAAGTTTTTTCCTGATGTTTTCACAAAGTGTGACTATACTTCCAATAACCTCAATTAAATTATGGCAAACAAATACACTTTGCATTAAAATGTTTGTTATGATAAGAATGTTAATCTACATCTGCACAGTTCAACTTTAGTTGATGCAGTTAATAATGATTGGGCATCCCATTTGACTTTTCATATTTAAGTCATTCGTAAAGTCATGCGTAACTTTACGAACAGCTATATGAAACACCCCCCAGGGCCCGGAGGAAGAACAGTATTAATAATGATACGGCTACCCTGGATAAAATAACATATTAGTTGTATTAATATTATTATCATTATTATAATTATTATTATTATACATGAATATCTTCAAAGTTCTAAGGTTTAAAATCAGTTCGTCTGTAAAGGGCTTAGAGACATTGTAGATGTATTAAGCACTTTATAGACCCAGAATATTATTAATAAAAGTCCACATTCTCATAAACATGCTGTTACCCTCCCTCTCTCCATCTCTCTCTCTCTCCCCCCCCCCCCCCCCAGTTTGGTGTGGTGACATTACCACAGGATTCATGTTGTCATGTATACTTAGAGTTAGGTTTCAGTTAAGCTTAAGGTTATGTATTAGAATGCTTGATTGGGCCAAAGTTAAAGTTTAGTTTAATAATTTAAACCTTGGAGAATTGTTTTGATGCAGTGTGAGTATCTCATCAAAAGATCAATAATAAGTCAATTTGTTATTGATCACAAGTTTCATGAAACAGGTCCCAGACGTCGAGCTTTTCATTAATCATTTTTGTTGCTTTCTGTACCTAGTCGGCGAGACTGCGGGGAAACCATCGAAGAGCGTTGCGCGGCACATTCCAGGGACCGGGGGACTAGAGGGTGTGAAAGCCCAAGCTGGAGGGGCGATGGGAGAGGTGGCAAAGGCTCGCATCGTAAGTATCTCATCAAAAGGTTGCTGCTAAGATTGGTATATCAGTCAAACCTGTCTATAGCAACCGCTCTTTATAGACAGGTGGTCTTTGTAGACAGGTTCCTACAGTGCATATTTGAATGAGAAACCATTTTCAAGGGAAACAAAAAATGTACTTGTTGTAGACAGGTGGTCTTTGTAGACAGGTGGTCACTAAAGCAGGTTTGACTGTATCAGTGAAACCTGTGTATAAGGGCCACTCAAGGAAACAAGTAAAATCACATGGTCCTTATGGTTTGGTGGTCTTTATGTATGGGTTACTTTTATACAGGTTTGAGTGAGAAACATTATTCAGTGAAACAAAGATTGTCTTTATGAACAGAAGTCATTCTATACTGGCTGTTGCTAAAGCAGCTTTGGCTTTTATTCTTAGGTTCCTTTGATATCGTTATATCTTCAGTTAAGCCCACTTTCAGCAGTTTTTTTTAAAACTGTGTTTCACCTCTCCTTAAATGCATATCAGAAAAGAAAGCATTGTTATCTTGTTGTCCGTGATGTCATTTTATAAATTTTTAAATTCGAAGTTATGCCCTTACTAGTGATGTTTTCTGTTAAATGCCTGGATGTAATTTTTTAATGTTTCAGCTTTGTTTGGTCAGTCATCAAAGTAGGAAAAGATCATCTAAAAATTGGAATGGTATTTATGAAATCAAATAAATATGGAAAGCCAATACATATCACACCATCAGACTGCCCCCGAATCAGCCAATAATCGTTTTCTTGTGTCTATTGTTGGTCTGGGGGGTGTTTTACAAAGATCCCAAGTCGCACTTAACCCTAAGTTGGACTTAAAAATTATGGAGAGCCATTCGTAGCCTTGAAATAAAAGATATTCAAGTGCACAGCTTCAAGTATTTTAGACTTTTCATAAATTCCATATCAAGAACATGAAATCTCCTTGATAATAGAAAATAAGAATGATTAAAATCAACATTTCATGCCTTTTAAAATAACTTTTACAAAATATTTTCAAAGATGCTAACAGCTTTCCATATTTTGTTAAGTCCAACCTAGAGTTAAGTTCTACTTATAATCTTTGTGAAACACCCCTCTGGTGTTGTTTTCGTTGGTACATGTATGACTGGGGTATTATATGAAGCCAACTAAAATCTTGATCTTTGATTTCTCCAGGCATTATACGAGAGAGGTCAGAAGTTGAGCGAGCTGGAAGAGAAGACAGCCCAGATGATGGCCAATGCAGAGAACTTCCAACAGGCGGCTAACCAAATCATGCAAAAGTACAAAGACAAGAAGTGGTACCAATTCTGAGTAGAAACAGACTTCAAGGTTACACACAGGAGTAGGATTTTAATCACCACTTTCATTATCACCGTCTACGAGGATCTTCATTGTGATGGTAGGCGCGAGGTTGACGTAGCGTCTATCCAGCGATGAAGTGATGGGGGCATTTTTCTTTGTGCGGTTGAAAGGAGATAACGGAACCACAGAGGGCAGCATTTCACCTACCACTTCTCATCGACATCATCATGGTTTTTCGTTTTTAAGATGCAACTGCTTTTGAAAAACTGAAATGAAAAGAGCTTTCGTAAAGACGGTTGTATTATCTGTTCTCTCTTTCAGAAGGATAGATTGGAGAGATGCTGCGAGTAAGCTCAACAGGATTAATAGCTTTATGAGTTAAAGGAGCTTAGAAGCAAAGACTTTTAAATAGACTCAAGATCACTCATATGAATAGCCTACTCAGACAGACGGCTGTTTTTTGTTGCAAGGTAGGCTTTAATAGTGGGATGAATGATGAGATGATGTGGTAGGTGAGTTGCCATGGCAACGAGACGGATAGTGGTAACCAATGTACCGATGCATGACTTGATTAGCTGGCTGTCGAGAGAAGGAGCCAGAGCAAACGTGCCGTCAGACGGGATTTCAAGAGGGAGGAGTGACCTATAGGTGAACAGCCAGTAGTATCTGTCACTGTGCACTGTTTAATACAAATAGCGATTACAATTCATTCATGTTGGGTTCAGGCAATATGTAAGATAGTTTCATTCAATCGACTTGTATTACTCACTGGATGACGACGTGAGACAGAATCGATGGAATGTGTTGAATTTGAAGCTAGTCTGGTTCGTAGCTATTCATGACAAGTAGACTGTATTAAAAAATAGATGATATTTGTGATTGTTTCTAAACAAATATTAGGAATGAGTACTTGGGTACTGATTTTCTTCCAGAGTATACAATTGTATCATGATTCAAAAATTGATGTTAGAATAGAGATGAAGATGTTTCCCAAGATATTCACTTTGTGTGATCCCCTCCCCGTAGTCATATACATAATCATATGTGTAATTTGTATACCAAATTATAGCGCAAAACAATCAATGCAGAAGCAAACATTTGAGTGAATATTTAGCTTTTTCTTTCTCTCTCTCTTTCTCTCTCTCTCACTCACTCTTTTACTTTCTTTCTCTCTGTCTTTCTCTGCATATCTTATCTTTTTTCTTCAAAATAAGTCAAAGGCCATCATAACTTCCATTCATTTTTATTTTCTTCAAACACTCAAATGAAAATGACATTGTTTTTACTGCTATCGTGTACATTCCATTGTAGCATGGAAAAAAGGAATTTTGTGTCCTTTTGATCAAAATTTCTCATTTTATCCACTCTATTTTTCTCTTTTGACAATTGATTTTGCTCCAGCATTACAATATCATTCCATTCTCATGCAGAGCGGCGCATTGCTGTAGAAGATTGATGATTTTGTTCAGAAATGAATTTAAAGATTCATTCAAGCTGATATACTTGTAAAGTGTTAAGAGGATTTTATGAAAATGCTTTGCATGAATGTCTCTGCGATAATGATACTTTATCCAACGCAATGTGCTCTTGCAAAAAAAAAAAAAAAAAAAAAAATCATACGTGTCAAGTTTTGTTGTCCTTGATGTTGTTTATATTTCAATAATATACTGTAAATAAGAATTGTCTCAATATATGTAGTATATAGAAGTATTTCATATAAGAGGAGAGACGAGAGAAGCATTATCTTGTACGATTCAGCTCAGTTCATTTAACGTTCACTGCACATAACTTTATGGCTACAATGTGCAAATTGTATAGATGAAATTGTGAGATATATACAGTGCTTTGTTCATCTTATTTTTCTTTTCATCCGCATTCGAGAGGATACATGATTGCACAATATTGATATATGTTTTGGCCCCCTTGTGGGGAGAATTAGATTATTTTTTAGCATTTGATCTCCTTTTTTTCTCCAATTTCTCAATAAGAGCCCTTTTCCTTCACTCTACAGTATTTATGTACCCAGCAAATAAATAAATTATCCTTCGTCACAATAAAACAACTGCAGAAATGCCGTACATGTTCATACTCGACATAATGTTCCTGTAAATAGTGCTTTGTATATACAAAAATGAGTTTAAAAAACATGCTAGTTATACTAGAATATTATAACATTTATGCCATGTAATATAAAGAAATTTAATCTAGTTTTATTTAATTTGTGCTGTTGCAATTTTATGTATTCAAATGAGCCGAATGGCTCGTTTCTTTGGAATTGATTTATATATCTTCTTGGAATTTATCAGCAAGTCTGAATTTGAGATTGTCGTTTACGTGCGCATGCATTTTTGTGTTTCAGAGATCAAAGGGAGATAGTGGATCCGAAATTCATTGGAATAGAAAATATTTCACCTCAAAACTAATATCACTTGTCTCGTTTTTTCAAGCTTCTGTTCCCTGCAGTCTCGTTGAAGCTGATCATTATTTAAACATGCAGTTTGAGCCTCACTTTTCTTAGATTGCCATCCCTTACATATGCACCATCAAAAATACTCTTGCAATTACTGAAAATAATTATATTTTGTTGACTGCTCCATTAAACATGCCCCAATCAACTATATTGATTGTGAAAGCCAAACAGAGGCGTTATTAATTCAGAGCTCCTTTCTTTTCTTTTTTCGTTCTGTATTTATTTTTCTACCATACCCTGGCGGTATACTCTTTTGGAATAAATTCTTGAAGAAAAGAAACGCAAGAAATGCAGGATATGTATTCTAAAGTAGACACTTCCAAAATTAATCACCAGCTGCCGTGCAATCTATTTACAGTACAAGGTATATCAAGTCACATACATAAGTATATTCATTATTTATTCATGTTGAAAACATGACCAAAATATTTAAAGTAAAAGAAATGAAAGATAAAATATTTTTGCCAAACGATTACGTCAGCTTCTTACTTTGATTTGACCCTAACACAGATTTCTAGACGTGAGATGTGAAACGAGGTACCGGTATACTTTGCTAACTTTTTGTTTAGAAAGATATTTTATTGTAAATTAGAAACATCAACTTATGTAGTAGAAATGGTTGAATCTCATCATTCTGACATTTGAATCAATTTTTTTTTCTTGTTCATCTTAAAATTATTTATGAATTTTATTAGGGGAAAAAAGCATATACCAACATTCACTGACTAATTCAACAAATTCTCAAAGTTTAAAGAATTTCTCTTTTAGGGTTTCATATAAAAGTGGTTATCATTTGCAATAATGAACAATTTCATATTAGTCAGAAAGAGAGATTATGCTGTGGGTATTTGAAATATTTTTGAAATAGGGCTTAATTGTCTCAAACGTTTTGTAGAGGTGATATTAAAGAGATTTTTTTCCCTTATTTTTAGCTTTAATTGATTTCATATTTTATTATTTAGCATATCTGCATTGCCCTATGGTTTCAAAATAATGAAAAAATCACTTTCTATGTTTGAAGGAAAAACAAAATCCATTTTAATTCATTGTCATAATGATGTAAAAAATATCTTCCAAGGATACAAACTGCATTATACTTGAAGCAGTTTTAGTTGTAGCCTTTTTATGGCTAAATGTACAGTACACACTAGGAATTATTGGGACGGGGGATACTGCCGATGGTAGCCTAAGATTATCTGCAAGCTATGTGTACAAATGTTCATAGTTAAAGTTTGTATGAAGTCTTGGCTTTTAAACATATATTACAATGCATACATAGCTTTTATGTTATGTTATTGTATTTCAATCATCACAGCTAATCCTCTGCAATGCTAAGATTTGTTTTATATTTACAAATCATGAAAATGTATAGGCAAACAGTCAACAACGGTCATTTTTCTTTCAGAGATGCATGTACAGGTATTATGTACAGGTTGATTCAAACAATTCTTAATTAACACTGCTTGAGATGATCATATACTGGTAAAGAGTTTGTCTTCTGGTGTCAACGTCTTTCTACTTCTCGCAAGATAATATCCAGATATTTGTTCTTCACGCAAGATAATATCCAGATATTTCTTCTTCTCGCAAGATAATATCCAGATATTTGTTCTTCTCGCAAGATAATATCCAGATATTTCTTCTTCTCGCAAGATAATATCCAGATATTTGTTCTTCTCGCAAGATAATATCCAGATATTTCTTCTTCTCGCAAGGTAATATCCAGATATTTGTTCTTCTTGCAAGATAATATCCTGATATTTGTTCTTCTTGCAAGATAATATCCTGATATTTGTTCTTCTTGCAAGATAATATCCAGATATTACTGTTCTGCGATCACAACCATGCACAGCACTCGTGTGTAAATAGCGTGTACAATACACTAAACCACATTACCAACATTCCCTAGCTGACGTTATCATTGTCAGTAACATTCACATCACTAAAGCTTGTATGGTTACCATGACGTATCCAAGTTGTATCCAAGTCGTTTGGTGTCAAAGGAATTACTCAGTTATTTCATTCAATTCTTTGTATTTATGGCACATTGGACACAAAAAAATTAATCAGTTGATGAATTTTGAATTTGTATGGTGTCCCTAATCTGCCAATCCTTTTGTACCGTATCTTTGCTATTTGTTTGTATTTTTACATTAATATATTAGACTAGAGAGAATATTTGATTCCGTTGATTAAATGTCTAGCTATATATTTGTTAAGGCATCTTGATATGTGAGTGCCAGTATTTAGTACATTATTGGAATTTGCTTATAATGCGTATATTATGTTGGTGGAACGATGATTATGAAGCTCAAAGCGTTTGTTTTTTCGTTGTTTTGATTCATATTCTTATCATTAACTATGTGTTTATTGACTCTCATTTTACGCCAAGTCATTCCAAGTCGCATTCAGATTCATGACAGTTGTAATGTATGTACGACAGAATAATGATATATTGCTATTTGATTTAGATTCGCCGATAGATCAGCAAAATAGTTGTTGTTTTCTTGCAGGGAAATACATGTTTTGAACTGAAAGAAAGAGGCATTATTTGAAACTTTTGCCAAATTGCACCAGAATTTGTTTGTGGAATATACAACACATTCCAAAGATATCCCCTATCAAATCTCATACATTCTCTGATATACAGTATTTGTGATGATTTATTCCATATTTATCTTTCCCCACATGATAAAGGATACCATTAAGGAGTATTCCTATTAACAATGTCATTGTAAAGAGACTTATCTAAATCTTTTGTTTGAGAATTGATGTTTCAGTATCTCCAGTTTTTACAAACTTGGTAGGAACTGGTTTTGTTTTAAAGGATAGAGATAAACATTTCCAAAACTTTGTGCTGCTATTTATTATTTCCTTTTTTCCCCCAACAGTAAGTCACAATTCCAGGTGGCATCACTATATAGCTGTTGTCACTTGACACGATTGCATACTTTTAATGCCACAAGGTCTTGAAGACCTTTTTTACTGTAATTCGGCAAGATTGAAATATAGAGCTCATACTGCCGCAAAATAATCCTGCCAGGTACAATTATTCAAATTCTAAATTGACATCTAATAAAGCACAATTAAAGAATAGGTATGATTAATATATATATGCTGCTTATTATTAAATTTACTAATCTAAAACTGGTAAATATACACATTTTTGAAAATCCAACATGGTAAAACTAGACATTTTCATGGCATTAAAATTGTGCGATCTGTAAACGATTTGGTAGTAGGGAACTCTGATGAATTGTACAGATACAGTTTTGAGTCGGTTATAATTCAGATATAACAAGGTATGGAACTTTGGGGAATCTGAACCACTCACAATATTTGTTTTGAAGTTTCTAGTTTTACAGAAGATAATGAACATTCATTTGCTGCTTATAAATTCAATAGACCAAGATTGGCAAGCATGCTTTCATTTGCAAGAATAATCCTTTTAACCTTCAAGAAAGCCTCATTCATATCTCGGCAGCTTAAATTGAAATATATTGTAACAAAAAACTCAAGCCTTTGCCAAAGACACACTCTGATTAATCAATTTGTAAAAGCCATATCAGCAATACTATCAAAAATATATATAACAGATGAGGTGTGGAGATGTATATGGGAAACTATTTAAGGATTTAAACACCATTTGGGTATACCTAAGGGTGTTATTTTGAGAGGGAAGTTGATAATTTAGCTGTGCACAGTTAAGTTGAGTAGAAGTCGGCAGTTGCAGAGATCCAGCTGTTCATTTTGTTCCAAAGTTCTCAGTTTTGTGTATGCATTAGCTTGTTTTTTGGACATCGATGTTCAATCGAAGGGCGCGGGATTGAAAACGATCCAAAGCGAGGTTATTTTCCCTTCATTTTAATGTGCAATCGAATGATGTATAGTAGTTGTATATCACAAATTATTCATATTCAATTGATGACATTGTAATAATTAATGTGTGTTTAGATAAAAGAAATTTGCAAGAGAAGATATATATATAAATATATATGATTCATAAATGCTACAATATATGATGGTGATGGTGCGATACGGTCTATAGCTGAATCTTAGAAATCAAATTGATATTTAGATATAAGTATAGAGAAAATATATATAAATGTATCATACTACCAAATCGGTTTAATATGTGGTTCTTTTTATTGTACTCCTTGTTTGAAGATGAAAAAAAAGAACAGATGAATGACTCGTACAAAATATATTATATCAAATATTATAAATATATCTGAAACCTGATGGTTGATGTTGCTGTCAAATTTGGACAGTATGTTCCCCCTTTTTTCCTCTTTTTCTTCTTCTTGTACTCGATTGGGAGAGAAAGAGTAATGAATGTTCCGTGTTGCAAACATGTACAGAAGACAGTGGCTAGAAATGAACTGTCAGTCAGTGTAGACACGTACCGATTAAAAGACAGTATATTCACGCATTACTCAAACACGTCGTATCTGTGTGCTCAATGTTCCTGTATTCCAGTCATATTTTGCATTTTTTGGCGTACGTACCGATGTAATTAATCAGTCGTCATTCATGTAATTCTTCATTTATCATCCATCTCTCTAATCTCCCTCTATGTTTTCCTTTCTTTCTTTGTATTCCTTCCTTGTACCTGCTTTCTCTCCTCTTTGCTCTGTGTCTCCCCCTTTCTCTTTCTATCCCTTTCTATCCCTCCCTTTTCTCTATCTCTCTCTCCTCTATCTCTTTCTCTCTCCTCTATCTCTCTATCCCTCCCTTTTCTCTCTATCCCTCCCTTTTCTCTCTATCCCTCCTTTTCTCTATCTCTCCCTTTTCTCTCTCTCTCTCTCTCTTTCTTTCTTTCTCATTTTGTGCCACTTCTCTCTCTCTCTCTCTCTCTCTCTCTCTCTTTCTCTCATTTTGTGCCTCTTCTCTCTCTCTCTCTCTTTCTCATTTTGTGCCTCTTCTCTCCATCACTCTCTTTATTTCATTCTAACTTATTTAAAATAATATTCTGTTCCGCATTTCTAATCAAACCTCCTCCACACTTACAATTTTTTTCTCTAAAAAAAACTAAATCCGTCAAACATATTCATATCTTTTTAGCTTTTATTCCATCCAACATAGTCATTTTCAAGACTTTTTGCATCAGTAAAATGGTACAATGTCAGAATAATATGATATAGGTACATAATTTATGTTTACATATCCATTCATCTTCTTAATCATAAACCAACAAAAATATATGCTTTCGAGATCATAACATCATTTCATGACAACAATATTGAGAAAGAATGAATTTCCCTCACTCTTTTCATCCTAATTTCATTTTTAAAATACACAAGAGAGAATAGCAAAGTAAATTCCTCATTACTAGCTATGCCGAACTACAGGTTTCATCAACTCGTTTAAACTGTCTCCAATATACATAGACATACATGCACCTAGAGAAAGATTTTCAAAATCCTGGACCACAGAACAGCGTAATAACATCTATCATTCCCTTCTGTGAAATACATGATTAAGAGGAATGCCTTTAATACAGACACTTTTGCATCACATCTGTAATAAAAGTTCATGCCATAAATATGTATATATATATTTATCTATACAGATGATTTGTTTCTTCCCTCTATACATGCGTTCCCAACAGTTTTCACTCTGCCACATACACCATTGCAACGTGATACCGATTACTCACTTTTGTTCAACCTTCATAGAATATAAAGATACAGAGATGATTATACTTCAAGTACAAAGTATCATTCATATGTAGAATTCTAGCAGAACTCTGAACGAAATACAGGAAACTTTGTAGAAGAAAAAAATAGCACATTACTTGTAATAGTAAAAGTTGAACAATGGAAGAGAAAGATGCAAGAACATACATTATTACAGTGTGCATAACAGGAACACTATCAGACAGGCTACAATTGATTTAGAACAATTATCTGTAAGCTATAAGATGTGAGAGTAAAATAGCGGCTTAACTTAGAATTATCGGGTCATCACGTCTGGTCGGGTGGTCGCGTTACACGACCTTTCGTGAAACGAAACAGAAGATAAAGCGACCTTTCACAAAGTGTCTGGTAAATTGGACCAGACCATTTGTAGATGAGAGGGATTTCACAAACATAACCCCGACATCTCGTTAGTAAAGGGGCATTTCTTTAAAACAAAAGGTTGGATAACGTGACCTCCCGACCCAACGCAATGACCCGATGATTCAAAGTAAGTCGTATTAGCTGTATCTGGAGACAACTTTAAATGTGGACTTGATGACAAAACATCAAATAACATCATCTCCAATACCTCTCAGTAGCAGCATTGCTGGATCAATTGCCCGACATTGCAACATTCATTTCATTTATAAGAGATTAATATGATATGTTGAAGATGACATATTCTAATGTACGAAAACATGCACATCAAGCAGAGGGGAGTCTGTTCGTAATGCCATTCCAGTATTCTACAATTCCACACAAGCTGCATATATCCTGTACCCACACAAAAGTTTGTAACCCCATTCATGTATTGGTATACCTAAAGCCTAAAGCACGTCACTTCTCATAATGATTTCATGAGTATCAATTCACATACCAGTTTGCATGAATATACATGATGAAAAAAATCAAAAGAGAAGTTTCTATTTATGAAATCTTTAAAAATCAAATTATTATAAAGAATTGAGGAAACGCTGAGCTACGCTGTTCTTTTTGGCTTTTAAAAGCAAGTTGAAAACTCCATATCAAAATTGCAGGAACCAAAAATTTAACAAAAAAATGTGCCCAACACAAACCAAAGTAACAAGAAATGCTCATGAGAATCATATGAGATTACTGCCCTCTGTGGTGGAAATCAGAAAGTTGTGATGTAGTTGATCAGTGAGAATATTGCTTTACAAAGTACAGAATAATGTATGTTCCATGTACAGTCAAACCTGCTTTAGTGACCACCTGTCTACAAGGACCATATTTTTTGTTTCCCTTGAAAATGGTGTCTCATTGAAACATGTACCAAAGGAACCTGTCTACAAAGACCACTTTTTATGTTTCCCTTGGGCAGTCGCTGTAGACAGGTTTGACTGTACTTGTACATGTTATACATAAGAGGTTAGAGATGAAGGAAGCGCCTATACAGGGCATACAATAACTTGAAGACTCCCAAACTACAATATTAGTAGTTTAGTGATAGAATAATGCCCATCTCTTAAAATAGGAAGCTAATACATTAGTCACACAAGATAGATTCTATCTTTCTGCAGAAATTTATCATCAATCACAAGCAGCAACATTTTTACAAAAATGCCCTCTACGAGGTATTGCTTATAGTTATGACATACTCACTCCACAGGCGAGTTGCCTTTATTGTTGCATGTAAACATTGCCTTTAACTACATACATGTACATGAACGAGGGAGCACCCCCTTAAAGGGGGGGTCTCACTGAGTGGCAAATGCTTGCGAATGTAGCAAATTTGGGGCTTCGCCAGGGTTTGTAAAAGGTCCCAAACATTAACGAATAGTGGCAAAGGATTGGCAAATACATGTACAGTGTGTGTAGTTGGTAATCTTCGCTTTTTTATACTGTCGCTAACATTTGCTTACAGTCGCTAATAGTCGCCAACTGCCAAAATTTGCAACGTTCGTAAGCATTCACCTATCAGTGAGATACCCCCCTTAAGGCCCACTCCAAACACCCTAGCATATCAAAGCATTGAGACTTCCAGAATTCATTGTACAGCTACACGATAAGTAATACAAAACTTTCCTAGTCTGGATGTCGTATAGGGAAACGTGGTATAACGAAATGCATGTTTGAGCATCATTTTGAATGAAAACTCGACAGGTTTATCAGGGTCCGGCTCTGGTCTGGTCTGAACATGGTATTGGATGAAAATCATGAAAGTGGGTGGGGCTTATCTTGAGCGCTGACTGATGGTTGGCTAACTGTCTGGTCAATCGATGACCTCTTCAAAAGGGATTTCTTAATATGATGTTACTTTGCACGACGTTGTCTTTCTAGTCTGTACGCTCATTTCATTGTAAGACGCTTCTTTATACGACGTTTCTTTTAAACAAGTTTCATTTCAATTCCCTTCAGTCTGAACAGTGTCATAGTGATAACTAACATACAGGTACATACATACAAGACTCGGGTTGGACATCTGGGGGGTGTTTCACAAAGATCCTAAGCTGAACTTAACCCTAAGTTGGACTTAAAAATTATGGAGAGCCATTTGTAGCCTTAAAATAAAATATATTCAAAAGTGAAAAGTATTTTAGACTTTTCATAAATTCCACATCAAGAAATTGAAATTTCCTTGATAATATAACATGAATGGTTTGAATCAACATTTTATGCCTTTTAAAATAACTTTTACAAAATATTTTCATAGATGCTAACGGCTTTCCATAATTGTTCAGTCCAACCTAGAGATAAGGTCAACTTAGGATCTTTGTGAAACACCACCCTGGTGTTAAAGTGACTGTAATAGCACTGATTTAGTGACCACCTGTATAGAAAGACCACCTGTCTACGAAGACAAAATTTTTTGTTTCCCTTGAAAATGGTTTCTCATTAAAACATGTACGAAAGGAACCTGTACATAAAGACCACCTGCCATAGAGACTGCTTTTCTTGTCACCCTTGGGTGGTCTTTATAGACAGGTTTCACTGTATTACAGTTGCTAAGACCAAACAGGTGTCTCAATTACACCTACTGTAGATTTGATTTACATAACAGTACCTAACCTATAAATATTTAGGCTCGTATTTAAAAATTGAGGTAAATAATTCATAGAGATAGTTCGTAGATACATGTAGTCATCAGTTCGGTGGGACTGGGCCCTTTAAAATAATTTATGCTTTCATAAGCTATCATGCATGAACTTTAGGACAGAGGAGGGAATAATGTCATACACTAATTAATGCAATGCAACATTACTACAGAGAATTAATCCATGAAAGAAGGACTAATTTGAATTTTGAAAATGATATCGTGTCTATCAAAAAGCAAAATATTAATTACTGCTCATATTTAAAGTCTCATACGAACAAACAAAAATATAGTAGATACAGTGTAGATGTCCTTACAAATTGTATGTTCCTGCTATCTATTATGATCCAAGAATTGCCCAGATTCTTTTAATGCTTGATATATCTCATATAAATCTTATTGTGTGAGCACCACTGGGTAGAAAAATAAACCAGACACTAGAGCTTTTGTTGCAGTTTCATCACTTAAAACCATGCCATGCAAAAATTATTTTACAAAAAGAAACCCTCTTCAAAACAGAGGCGCTGTTTTGTAACAACGTAAAGGAAAAATATAAGTTTCAAGGAAAATAATTCCATCAGTGGTTTCAGAAACCTTAAATTGTCCTTCAAAATGTTGACAGCATGTATTTAAACTTGAGTTGTATTCCGTTGGCTGAAGACAAGGGAGGGCGATCTCATTGGCTAATTTGACAAAGTTGTCCTTGAAGTTTAAGGGTAGTTCTTGTTGTTTAGCAGAGTCCTTTGAAGACATCCTACATGGTGACCTGGAAGTGCAGGGTTCAATAGCTTGGACTATAGGGCTGTTTCATAAAACTTGCTATGAATTTAAACAACTGCCAGCATTTCAAAATGAAGTTAATAACATTTCAAAATGAAATTACTCACTCACGGTCATCAAATTCAATTGTTTCAAGAGCTAAATTAACCATTGTAATTTATCAACTGATCAATAAAAACTGCCCGACTTAGGAAACCAAACCATAATGCAGGATCATTTCATTTAGAGAATTTCCATTTGCCGTCAGTATCGCTTGCAGCTTCAAATGATAATTCCTGGGTCTAAAATTGAAGTCGGTGAGGACATCTTTAACAGCCTTTTGAGCGCATTGGTGACTCCATAACTTTGAGAGAAGCAGCAGCATTCAAGTAGCACTTCTTCAGCAGCAAACTCAACCACCATCAATGATATCCTTATCGATTCAACGACAATGGGTGACATTCTAACTGCGCCCTATGAACTCATATACGACTCCTTGTACATGAGGAGCCTACGATCATCACCACGTCAGCACTGCCATGAAGCTAAGACTTTGCATTATACATGCTCATGCAATGCCACAGTTGCACAATCCTTCTATATAGCAGCTTGCGGTATGTAAGCAGGTTCCCTACTCGCTAAATCAGTCTCTATCTCAAGTTTCGGCTTCCTGGACCATTATTTCACGATTCATTTCCGAAAGTGCTTTTGATCATCACCGCGTCAGCACTGTCATGAAGCTATTAAAGACTTTGCATTATACATGCTCATGCAATACCACAGGCGCACAATCCTTCTAGCAATCTTGGTCTCGGTTTCTGCTGCCAAGACCATTATTTCACGATTCTTTTCCGAAAGTGCTTTTGATCGGCCATGCGAGTCGAGACTGTACAGGTCTCTTGAATTGTTGTCTTTGGTTGGTGTATGATCCTTGATCAGGCACTGTCCCGAGGCATTTCACAGCACTCACACTTGTCTAGGAAGGGATGGTTGAGGAACGTACAGTGCGTACACGCCCACTGCTGGCCCTCATCTGGGTCTAAGACAGGTGGCGTGATGGGATCTGGAAATACAAAACAAAAACAGAATTTTGTCAGCTCTCATGAGAATGCCGAGTTCTGGTTAAGATGAAGAATAATCTGTGAGCTTTCTCAATCTTTGTATCAGTTTGGAATAAATATTATAGTTGGGTCATTCCATAAAGTTGGGGCAAAAAATATGACAGTGTCCATGTAACGTAGGTATGAGATCTTCTGCTACACATGGAAGATGAAATTAAATGTTGAAGATTTTTATGCAATGTATATATATATATATATATATATAGTAGAGCCCTGCCAGAATCGTTCCTGTTTCAGTTGCTTTTCTTCAAAATCTTTTCTTAATACACATTTCTCTTTTTACCAGCATTACATGGACACCATATTCATACAACATTATATAAACTTTGGGTCCATAATATTGATTCACCA
Organism: Strongylocentrotus droebachiensis; assembly: GCA_035222895.1. NCBI lineage: Eukaryota > Metazoa > Echinodermata > Echinoidea > Camarodonta > Strongylocentrotidae > Strongylocentrotus > Strongylocentrotus droebachiensis. The sequence goes on along the minus strand of JAVYIG010002655.1, from coordinate 33,531 downwards.
TGAAGCTTAAGTGCTTCTGAAGATAGTTGGCTATGCTTTTTATGCAAACCTCAATTTCAGTAAAGATTGTTACAGTTGATAGGAGACACAGGAAACATACAGAATACATGTAAACAGCACACTGTAAAATAGGGAAATATAAAATAAAACAGACATTCACTATTGAAAATTGATATGATCAAAGAAATAAAAAGAAGAAATAGATGAAGAAACAGAAGATATCAAGGAAAAAAAGAAGGAAATATGGATGATAGTAAAATAAGAATTTATAATTGATATGTTATAAAAACCAGTAATGAAATTCAGTATACAATTCAAAAATACAGTAATGTAAATGGTGCAAAACTAATGTATGAGACTCGACCCTTTTAAATGGTTGTGTCATGAACATCTCATTCTTGAAACAAACAGCGTTTCCAGCACTTCAGATAGCTAATCACAGTTTGAATGTGGTTAACCATTTGACATTATTAAACATTATTTTTCTTTATAAAATGGGTTCAAGAATGTAGCCAATGAGAAGCGCCAAAATGGATCATGTGACCATGCATTATTTTTTTACTATATGCACGGTACCATCTGCATGGGGTATATTTCGGTGATAACAACCATGGATGAAGGTTGCGGGGAGACATCATATGGCCTTGCTAAGTAAGATTGTCGACCCAGTTGATAAAACAAATAATAGACAGGTTTTTGTTTGTGATGTTATGGCGAAGCAGCGCTATTCGGGTATTCACAATGGCACAAAATACACTCAGCTACGCCTCATGAATTTTATTGCACCATAGTGAATACTCTCATGCGCTGCATCGACCATACAAACTCACACTTGTGTATCATTTGTATAATCATGTCTCACATATCTCAAGCTACTTACCCGGGGCTACCGGTGGGCCAGGGGGTATAGGACCGATGGGGCCTTGATCAATATTAGCATAGAAATACTCCTGGGTATGGGGGTTGGTGAATCCTGCAAGAAATAATAAATATTGGTTTGTGTATCAAACAGCAATGACTTTTGCACTTCTGAATAAAGCTATCATTAAATGTTTTGTCAGGTCTTGATAGGTTAGTTGTTCCATCAATTATCTTCAAATGTGAGAAAACTTGTCCCCAAATCTTTCAATAGAAAATGATCAAGATTCTGAACTGAAAAGAAGGAAATTCATCATTTTGACAATTTCCAAAATGAAAGAAAACAAATCCATAATTTAATGCTGATGTGATCAACTATCATATTTGTATGGCAAGGAGGAATCAAGTTCTAATTAATAATCTAATACCAAAGTTATACACATCTTCTTTAAAGCCCATCTGCACTAATTTGGCCAGGAGGGATTAAACCTCCCTGCATGGTCACTGGCAGGTGGTTATCTCATCAAATCAGCTCTCACTTAACATAAGAAAAAGAGGACCATGGGGGACCATTGGTCACCGATTAGGCATTGTTTGCTATATAGAGGGCGCACCAGCTATAAGTAGTGCAGTGGGGCTTTAATACTTAACGGAACTTACCTTGCTTTTTGAACGTGTCAATCTCTTTGTTCATGCACTCTATATCTATTTGTAGCTGCCTCTTCTCCTCCCTCGTCTTACTCAGTTGCTCGTTCTGTGGAGAGTGGGAAAAAAAGGAAATCAGTAGATATCATATTATGGTTAATTATTATTAATAAATGCATTGTGAGCTCTCTCTCTCTCTTCCAGGAAACACACTGATCAGTAGCATATATCCAGGGACTCTGGAGTAGGGGAAATCCACCCTGACATTAAAGATGTTCATGTGCAGGTATATAGTCGTTCATGAAGTAGGCAACTTGGCGATCACTACCACAACACTGAGCCAACGGGTATTACGCTTCCGTGCGTACGTCCGTGCACTGCCCTCTATATACCCACGCTTGAGCAACTTTAATTTGGTTTTAATAGAAGCAGAAAAAGCTAGAAATAGAGTTCACTTCTCTTTTTCTGGTCTTCCTTTGACATTTTACATAACAATCAAAGTGCACATCACTGATGTTCCAAACAAATTTTAAAGAACTTTCTGCATCAGAAATATTGATTTTTTTTTTTATAAAGGTATTGTCATAGGTCTAAAAAACAGTGTATACATCCAAATACAAACTGCGGATGGCATAGCGACCATGGCCACTAACGGACATTACATTAGCATGGCATGATTGATTTTGAAAGTTGGTATTCAAAAATATTTTCAAACTCCACTGTATTTGAATACTATACATGTTTGCACGAATATTCTAATCATAAAAGTGGTATCAGTCCCAGGCCTAGGCATTACCAGGGATGTCAATGACAATTGTCTCTAGGGCAGGAAAAAGTTTGAACTCCAAATACACGGTCATGAGTACTAAACTCTGAATGCTGATATGTAGTCATACACAAAGCTTCTACATGTCCCACAGACAATAGCTCAGGTTGATCCAAATAAACATTCACAGCTGGTTTATGTACAATACTTTCAAACAAGTGTCCAACAAATATTAAGTCCCATTAGCGGCAATGAATGTTCAAACACAGCTAGCTAGCTGTGCGTAGAATTCGCTTGGCTTCAGCTGCTGCGCGCTGGTGCTAGCTCACACATCTACGCACGTGCGCTGCATGCATGCTTGGGCTGCAGCTGCAAGCATGGATCGCAAATCGCTAGCGCAACATGTACGTGTATAGCGTGTGTGTTATCTCTCTAGTTTGCGATACAGTTGTTTTGCAATATTTGCATTTTACACGTCCAAATACATGCAGAACGTACTTCAAAAATTATGAAAGTGCATGTCCGTAAAGTTTAGATATTTATCGTACAGACTCTCACAGCAGCAGTTTTAACTAATCATTCATACAAATTAGACACCGAAAATATAAAAAGCCGGCATCCCTGCATTACAACCATTTTTGGCATGGCCCTGCTTTTCACCATCAAGAATGGTCCTGCATATATCATGATCAAACTCATTTTGTACACGTGTATAGAGTTTATTACGTGTAGTGTAGTGTAGTGTAAAGCATTGGGGTCAGGGAAACACCCTATTTCAACAGAGTTCTGCAGAGGTGCTCCATCTTGTTTCAGCTGGCCTAAGTTTTCTGCTTTTCTGTTTTTGTGATGGTCCTGCAAGCAGCAATGTCTTGCAGGTATTCTCAGTTCGGAAATGAACTGTAACAAGAAGGAGCAGCATTGGGATAAACAGAACCATTGGTTAGTGATTTGTAGAAAATGTAGTTCCAATTGCATTAACTTGTTAGGCGTTTTGATGATTGTACTTGGGAATTCAAAATGTCAAAGGGGTTATTTTACATTTTACAGATATGTGGAACTTTAGTTAGCTGCAGGATCTAATCTACATTAAGACCTATAAAATAGTCTCAACTGTCATGGGGATTCTATTTTGGTATTCAGCACAAATCTCATTATATTAACATTTCTCTACACTTATAAATCCTGGCTTGAATTAGCTTCAATTCTCGCTACCGCAACTACAGTATTTGGCCATAGAGGGCAGCAAAGGCACTTCCGGTTCCCATACAAATACAAAGGATCAAGAACTGGAAAGTCCAAGTCCGAAAATCTGAAAGTTTCAGAACCAAAAATCTTTGATTAACAGATTATGATGGTGCCTACATACAGTACATTAGATCTCATCAAATCATCAGGGAGTTCATGAAACCTGAACAAAAGTTCAGTAAAATAAGGAATTAGTTGACACTGCTGTTCATTCTCTATGGGAGCCGGAAGAAGCATTATCAAATCGTCTTCTCAATAGCGTATCTGCGCATGTGCTTCCCTGTGCAATGTGGGAGGAGGGTCAGCATCTACTGTTGAACGTCGTATTTGCGGTAGTGTCAATTTTACACTACACACTTGGTTGACTTCTGTACATATGGAACACTACATGGAATCACAGATAACAACTAAGTTATTTATAGAATTACCAAGTTTTATAATCGTCAAAGTATGTGAAAAATTGATGTGTTCTGATTTATGTTTCTTGATAATATGACATGCTAAAGCTTACATCTAAAAGTATTCAACAAAGGCTAATTAAACCAGTCCAGCTTTCATTCTTATGTTGAGAAAAACACAAAAAACATCAAATTTATGAGGGGTATGAATAACTAAGTTGGTAACTGTATGTCTGGTATTCAATACTATCTGGGGGGTGTTTCACAAGGATTCCAAGTCGAACTTAACTCTAAATTGGACTTTAAAATCATGGAGAGCCATTTATTGCCTTAAAATTAAATATATTCAAAAGCAAAAATTCATGTATTTTAGACTTTTCATAAATTCCACATCAAGAACATGACATCTCCTTGATAATAGAAAATATGAATGATTTGAATCAACATCTAATGCCCTTCAAAATAACTTTTACAAAATATTTTCAAAGATGCTAACTGCTTTCCATAACTGTTAAGTCCAACTTAGAGATAAGTTCAACTTAGGATCTTTGTGAAACACCCCCTAGGTGATGTCCGTCTCGATACTGACCGATGGGAAGGGTGATCGGTGGGATCGTTTGGTGTTGAGGTCATGCTCCATACTTCTGATCTCGCCCCTCATTCGCTCAAGCTTGACCTGTTCCTCGGTAAGGTCCTTTCTTAGCCTCTCTTTCCTCGCATTTTGGTGCATGATCAAAGCTGTGTGGGGGAAAATGAGGCACATGGTTTGGGGAACTCAAATTACTCTGGCACTGTTACTCTCATATTTTTTGTTGGGGGGGGGCGCTTCGGTTGTAATTGAAAATAAGTAATACCACCTACAATATTCTTCTCAAATTTCGGAATTTCAAATAATAAATCACTTGTTGCAGCCTATTCATTATACATCTTGCTTCTTAAAGCCCTGTCAACTCTCAACTTATATGTAGCTTATAAAACATTTTCATCATTTTGGGGTTTTCATTGCATCTTCAAAAAGTAGGTCTATCAAATATGTTCACCGTTCCAACATGCATTCTTTAGATTGTGATAAACCCTTTATAAATAGAATATGAAATATTGTATTTGAATATGAAAGGTAATCATAAGGACAAATAATCAATCAAATACAAATTCAAGCATTGTAGTCACGAGGCAACTATCTTGTAATTACATGCATTACATTTGAACTTCAACATTCCCTAAAGATTTAGATTCTAAATGTCACATGGAAGTGAGAGTAGACTTGTCTTTATTAGCATACAGTACTCCTTGGAAATTCCCTTTGTGGTTTCTGCATCACAGACTAGACATAGTTTCTATAGGCTGCTAATGTGCATAAACCTCATCATTTTAGCATACTCTTAGAGGAAATTCCCCTTTTGGACTTGGCAATTGTAAAAGGGGATCCCCCTTTTTAGACTTGGCAGGAAAACATGTGCAATACATATGTAGCATTCCCCTGATGAGAATCTCAATAACATGCAGTCTTGTAACATATACATGTATGGACAATACTTGGCATCGGAGCATCCCATTGCCAACAACAACAAAGAGGATAAACCACATAGAAATATGAACTGTTTTCAAGTCTATGAAGAACTACTGTGGACAAATAAATATTGCATCTCATTATTATATCAAGCCATTATTGTCATTTTGTCAGCTTCTGTATTATCTCATAATGTCTTGGTTTTTGTGCACCTTGGGTGTTATCATAGGCAGATATGAGCTACGCAAATCAAACATTATTTATATGTACGGTATACATTCTTGTACGTGTACTTCATGCATTTTTACACAATTAAAATTGATCATGAAATTTAGAAAATTAAAACTGTATTATAAGGGGTAAAGTTGACAGTTCTATAATTATGTATCACTGACAAAAATGCAAGTTTTCTGTGAAATTCAAGTGGGAAATAATTTATTACAATTAGAAATAGCAACTTTGGGGTATCATTTTAATCTAAATGTTCCTATGAACATGCTTATATTTGACCATTTATGGCAGCCAGTTGCCTTTAAATAAACATACCTCATACATGCCAACATTTGAAAATCAGAAATCTGTACACTATGTGCGCGAAGCGCACATCACGAGCGCGAAGTCCTTTTAGCCGGGGTCCAGGGCCCGCTTTAGGGCCCTGGAAGCTCTGGGTTTCCAGATGCTCTCTGGTGCAATCTGAGCCTATTTTAGGGACCATTTCCCCTAAAATTCAACCCAAGTTTATGGGTAATTTTTGTGTCATACCAAACAAAAAAGTGATTGAAGTGAATTCCACATTTTAATTTATCCTTGGCAGAGGCAGAGGCCAGAGCAGATAATAGACATAGATTTAATTAGCCACTCATGCAGAGTGATGCATTTAAGTCTAGTTACTTTTTAAATAATTATACATGACATAGAGACAACAGTCAACAATCCAAAATTATTTAATTCAGCTTAACTAGACCTAACCTGTTTTCAATTCAAAGTTAAAATCGCGCTCCTTAGAAATGAAGGTCTGAAAATGCAGGATGAATACCTTTAATATTCAGACTTCAAAATAGATCTACAGCAGGTCTACTGGATACTGTACTCGGTCTTATACTTCTGAGACCATTTCTTGGTCTTCTTTTGCTGATTTCGCTATTCCTTGTCAATATCCATGCATTGTTTGAAACTTTGAATCGTCCTTCGATGTTCCAACTCGCGACTTGACTATCTTCAACTCCAGCGTCCGCTCACACATCGCACGGCCGGGACCGCCGGCCTAGTCCGCAGTGAAATCGCAGTAGGCATATCGCATGCAGCTGAAAATAAATGCAAGATGAATTTCTCTTTCAGACTTTCGAATACACAGGTACTGGATACTGGATTCAGTCTTATAGTACTTCTGAGAACATTTCTTGGTCTTCTTTTGCTGATTTCCCGCCATTCCGTGTCAATATCCACGCATTGGTTTCGCCGAAATGGTCCTTCGATGTTCCACTGCGCGACTCGACTATCTTCAACTCCGGCGGCCGCTCACACATCACGGCGCCGGGACCGCCGGGCTGGTCCGCGGTGAAGTCCTGTTAGTCATATCGCATGCAGCTGCAAGGAATGCGCGCTGCTCAGCCAATCTTTCGCTGCTCCTTATTTTTTTTGCTTTTACATAGAATTCGGTAGCAGCGAACATAGTTGAATACACCAGTTTACATCGGCCACAAACATGCACCAAATTCCCCAAAATCGGAACGTTCCGTTTTTTAGGGCTATAAAAACTTCAAAAACGGAACAATTCCGTTAAAATCGGAACGGTTGGCATGTCTGATACCTTGGTTATTATCAGAATATCTCAGATGATTTTTTCTTTTTTTCATCCATGATTGGCTGTGTTTAGTACTATTATTATTATGCCTCTGAAAGCGAAAAAATGGGGCAAAGATAGAAAGAGCAGACCATTTTCCATTGACATTTAAGATAATATCATTATGTAGAGTAGCTTACCTTGATTATATCTCAGCTCTTCTTGACTGCCCATTCTCTTTCTGTACTCCGCGCTCTCTGGCCCTTGGGCTGGTGGTGGTCTCTGGGTGGAGGTAGGATAGGACTGTGGTGCTTGGGCATTGGACACGTGTCTTGCAGCTCCACCATACAACCCAACCCCACTAACCCCACCACCAGCGCTTTCAGGGTGGGGTGAGTTTACCTCAGGTTGGGATATTTTCCTTCTCACATCCTGCCGCGGCTCTGGGGTGTTACGCTGGAGTGGGGCAACAGGCTGCGACGACACCACGTTTGGTTGCCCCACGATCGGCATCGGCGCCACCGGTGAGTTGTAGTGTAAAGGCGAAGTACTGGTGTTCTGATTGGGGGGTGCGTGCGGCCTAGGCGAGGCACTTCTCGGGTATTGATACGCAACACCAGGCGATGATCGTCCATTAGATTGTAGCGAGGCACGTAAAGCATTATGGTCAATAGGGGGGAAGAACGGGTTGGTAAACGGTGATGGAGTTCTGTCTCGTGGTGGTGATATACCAGGCAAGGTTATACTCGATTCGAGTCCGATGCTGTCAGGGGTACCTGGCGTTCTACTGCCATTTCCTGCATCGTGAGTTCTACTAGGCGAAGGTGTTCTAATAGGTTGGACCAGGCCGGGGCTTTTGGCTCTCTGTCCAGAGTCCTGTAAATTGACAGATATTTTAGAGACCTGAAGAGGCGGTCTGCCGCTGAAACTACATAAATCTCTGTACCCCTGCCAGCCACCCGTCGGCTCATTTGCCTCCGGTGTCCTACTGGGTCGCGGGTCAACTTTATCCCCTCCCGCGTTCATCTTTGGAGGCCACGTTAGCTCAAACCAGCCGTCACTGTTCAATCGGCCGTCCTGTGAGCCTTCTGGTCCCTGCTGTTGTAGGCGTTGTTGCTGGTGTTGTTGGTGGTGCTGAAGGTGCTGTGGTGGTGGTTGTGGTGCGTGTTGTTGCGCCGGATCCATTCCGGCTGACACAGCACACATGGGATCCCTTCTTTCCTGGGCCTGACTTCTCTCTTTTAGCTGTGTGATGCACAGGTTTAGGTTGGTAGGATTCTGACAGGAAGAAAACAAAAATTGTCCTGTTTAATGCAGAAAAAACACAATCCATGGTAAACTGAATCAATATCAAAGAGACCTGAATTTTGACAAAGATACATGTAAGTATCAAAATTAGCATCTTAGACAAACAAATACTTTTGTAGTATGTTAAACATTCTAAAGTCCAAGATACTTTGTCCCTGCATACCATCTACTGTATATCAGCATTTGATCACAAACTATGTTGATTGCACGAAATACGCTCTGACAATCATTACTTTGAATCTGCTCTGCAATTACTGCTGCTAACATATTAAAGTACAAACTTCGACCCCGCAACTCAAAAACAGAACCTGAAACCTAAACCTAAACCCAACATAAAATCCTATTGCAACCCATCCAACCATTTCATCAAATATTGCTTTGAGCAAATGTTAAATCACTAAGCACAATCATACAAAACAATGCAAGTAAACAAAAATATCATAATCATTATTCGCTGTGGGGTGAGTATTCAAATAGTGGAAAAAGTGGTATTCAAGTGCCGATCGGCGGTAAGCTATTTGAATATTAGTCCTAGGCCTAGTACATAGAGCCAAAAGGGCAGTAACTCTGTGTTAACGTATACATGTACAACACCACAATAGGGCACTAACTCATATACGTTAAAGGTAAAGACCAGTAATGGTCATGCGATTGCATTGTGAAAGAAACGTTGTGGAATCGATCAGAAAAGGTTGATCATCTAGCATCTAGCATCTGCAAGGTTCTGGAATCATCAAAATGATAAGAAATTTGGCCCATTCTTCGTAAAGTTACAAGCACTATACACAGAAAGATGTATATGGGACTACCCTATATCTCTCACACGACCATGAGAGAAACAAATTTACCAAATATATGAATTAGTAGGCGGTTTCCCGGCAAATTTATTATCATCATGTATTAGTCAAAACATATTCTTTCACATGATTGGTAATGAGAGCTTCCTTTTCATTTTTTGAAATTGGGGCGTTACCAATACTGGTCTTTACCTTTAACACGTACAGTTAATGCCTTTCTGACTATGAACAGACATAATAATGTACTCCTGCATGTACTCACAGTTCTAAGGCATTCATCAAAGACTGGTTCAGGTAGATGTGAGAAGCGTTGTCGTAATCTTTGTCGAACATCTTCCTCTACCAGAGCCATACTGACAAGTCAGAAAGGAAAAATAGAACATTTATTAAAGATTTAAAGGAAAAAATGCATACATACAATACATACTTGTGAGAAGCTATGTCATAACAAAAAATAGAATATTTGCTATACCTTTGAAGAAAATAGGCATGAAAATGACTGGGCTACATGAAGTAGGGACCCTAGAATGAGTTACACCCACCCAATATAGAAAAGTTAATTTGATAATTTGATGCAACAATATCTTACTTGCTCATTTATCAATGGATTTTGAAAGACAATATTTTCCCACACTACTTCACTGTGTTTCCTTGAATAATATTTTTTATTGAAATTACAGGTACACGTACATACACATCAGTTTATCAAATTATTATATGTTTATTTCATAAATAAAAATAAAAATATTGCAATGCAAAATCAATATAGAATTTGTAAATTCTTTACCATGTACATGTACGTGTATTAAAATCAACAATTCTTTGCCACACCGTGGATAATTCTAAGGGACTGTTACCCTGATATCATAATTAATACAGATTCAGATCAAATGGAAATCCTAGCACATCATAAAGCAGCTAAACTAATTATATTACAGCTGTTACATGTAAGTGTTATTAATCTCCATTATGAACAATATCCCAAGTCAATCACTCCATATACACAAGCCACATAACACACACAGTTTAATACACACGTACATGAATCCATATGCTGCAATACTTTTATGCAAGTGATGCTACATGTACATCACAACGTACATACATGTAGGCCCCTACTAGGCCTTGTGTATAAAAGTGCATACATGTAAATGTGTACTTACTAATACTCCACATACATAAATATTGTACATGTTTTGCTTATGATCTCTCGTTGATCACAGAGTATAATTATGGGGAAACAACAGTCACATGACCAAACTTGATATCACATGCTCATAAACTATATGGGCCAGTAAAGGTTGCACAAAGTCATAGTCAGAAATAGTTTGAACATGATGTACAACAAGTCAGCAATGTTCATGTACTACATGTATGTCAGTTGATGAATAATGTACATGTACATTGCAGGGCTACATGTATGATGTACATCATCATACTTTTAGGACAGATGTGTCCATTTATTAATACTGTACCACTTCTTTCTGACCTACCTAACCCATTTTGATCTGACCCACTTTGATCTGACCCACACTTTGATCTGACCCCCTTTTTTCCTGTTCATTTTCCACACAGAGGCAGTTTCATGAGACTTGGCTTTTTTGCTAGTGAATATTCATGACATTATGCAAATTAGCCCCTGGTCTGGCTCCTACTCCTAGTCCTATTCCTATGCAGACACAGATATTTAGGCCCCAGCAGGTCGATCCCTGGGGTGCAGAACGGCAGCTGTGGCTAGCAGTCGTGCAGTAACATAATAGCTGCGATCACCTTCGCTTAACTTGGGGGGGAAATCTACCGTTATCCCCTCAAAACATGGTCCTGAGAACAAGTATACGTCCGTTTCATAACATTTCAATATTACCAAATCGACATGCATACCTCAGAAATCACAAATCTGACTCATTTTTTAATTTTCTCGCTCAAAGTGTCATTTTCAGGAATTTATCATATTTTTGCACGACCAAAAGATGTGAATTGTGCAATTAATAATTTGCATGTCACGAATATTCACTAGAAAAAAAGCCAATCACAGAAACTGTCTCATGAAAATGCCTCTGTGTAGAAAATGAACAGGAAAAAAGGGGGTCAGATAAAAGGGGGTTAGATCCAAGTGGGTCGGGTAGGTCAAAAGGGAAGTGGTACAGTAAATGGAAACATCCTTGTAGGACACACAACACAAACAATATGTGTCAGGCCTATCATATAATTGCATGAATGTGTGATCAATAATTAGATGCCTTGCCCTTCAATACATGTACATGTAACAAATCATTTTGTCAACATTTTTATATTAGTACCTCATTACAAATGATCATCGCTTAATCTAATAATATTTTCGCTATGAAATATGAAATGTGGATGCACTATTTGTCGTTGTACTGGATAAATTACAACAATTATGGCTCATTAAGATATGAAGTAGACCATGGTTTTTCTTAGGTTTTCCTTACATGTAAATGAATGGCAACTGCGCGCAACAAAAGACTTGCATGTATTCACTGATCTCTTTATATTCAAAACAACAAGCGTAATTACTATTATACTTTACGTCATTTTCTAAAAAGTCACGGTTTTGCGCAACACATCTGAACGTGGTCTATTAAAAAAAAAACTTTGGATATTTCTGCCATTAATTTTTTGCTATTCATAACTATTAGGTAAAGAATAAACCACTCTATTGAAAAGATATACTGTATTACATTAATAAATATAAATACATGTACATGTATGTGGATGCTATCAAATCAAATTTCAAAAGCAATTTAGAATTAAAGAAAAGATTGGCTAGAGCCTAGAGGCCTATATTAAAACAGATTCTATGATTAATATATTTTTTTTCAATACAGACGTGGCACCAGAAATTAAGGAATTATTTAATTTTACGGACTATAAATATCCCGGCCCCGTCTTATAAACAATTGCTATTAATCGCAAGTTAGATGTTTTTGTGATTGATATCAATCACATCTCTATTTATTTATAGACGGGGGCCAGACGTACATGAACATGTACAGTACATGTATACAGTATGTGCATGTACATGTCCACGTAAGTTCTACATACATATCAACAATGTGCAGCTTACCACAGACTGCAAGTCTAGTCTGACACACCCGATCAAGTTCAATATCACACCTCCATAAGTATTAAAGTTCTCAAGAGAGCATTTGTACATAAACACTTCCCACTCGCCTTTACAAGCCAATAAAATGTGAAATATACAATACCACCATTCATCTCTGATAGGGGATTCCCCTATTGAACTCCCACACTGTCTGTACACCGAGGCCAACAAACTTGTTAGTACATGTACACGGTAATGTACATGTGACTGCACTCACTACCAACGCAATAGCAACAGGATCACTACTACACAAGTACATAGCTAGTCATGTGGACATGACCAGTATCACATGACTGACAAAATTCCCTTAGTGATATCAGTCAGAGTGCCACATGAAATCAGTAGCATGTACATATATTTCTTCAGCTCATATTCATGGCCATCCGGGATATGAATGTGTAATGCGTCTGCAGGCGTCTGGTTATTCTGCATTTTCTACAATTATTTTTTTTTCATTTTTTTTTCTTTTCTGTTTTTATTGTTATTTCTGAAAAATTAACAGAGTAAAAGCAGCAATATAATATATAATATCATCTTAAAACTACAAAACAGGCACCCGCTCATTGAAGTTGGTATCAGTGGAAAGAAAAATAAACAAGGATTCGATATATCTAATATTCAGAGTCTTATTCTCACTTTTTAATATGGAAAATGGCAACTTTAACCTAAAAAATTATACTTGCGTCTAGGTACATGTATGAACATACATTAGGGAAATTACGTTCATGTATACATACCGGTACATGTATTCACTGTTTTGAGGAGCACGGTCAAAACTATTGTCCAAGCTGATCTTAAAATGCTGGAGCGCTGTAATGGCAGCTAGGCTAAAGCCGGGGTAATAATAAAAGCACCTCGGAATAGAATTTCTAGATACACGGCGCTATACAATGTACATGTACATGTACATGTACATTGCCTATTATTATTATTATTATTAAAACTGTACTATACACCGAGACGGACAGGCATACACTGTAGCGCAGGCTCAAGATTACTGAGAGAGCTAAAATGAGATGAAGAATCGATTGTTCACACTGCCTAGACATGAACAAGAGAAAAATAAAACTGTGTTTGGGGGAGTTCTTTAATGTGTTATACTTTATAGGAATTGAGACTCCCTTTCAAAGATTTTTTTTTCTTATTTTTTTCTTTGTATTATTAAATAGAATGTACGAGGCATTCTAGAGCTTTTCCAAAGGTATTGTACATCGCTCACCAATCCCTTGTACTTTTTCACAGTCAAAAACATAAGGTAATTGAAATATAGGTTGTACGTACATGTACATAGTACCGTAGCTCTGTCTGCAGAAAAGGGAGAGTTTCTCAGCACATTTCATGTAACCTCTATACAAAAATGATTTTAAAAATCCCCAACACTAGATCTCCTTGGTAAATAACAAATACAATAAATTGTCTGGTTTCAATGTGGTTTGTTTCTAGGAAATCAGTAGTAGAGAGAGTGTGTATGTACTGTAGGTCCATGCATGGTAGCAGCTAGACAGACATTCAATAAAAGCCACAGGATTAATGTGGTTGTTGACATTCAGTCACTTGATCTAACAAACCTTACATCATACATGTATGATCATTTACACATCCCAAAAACCATTTCAAACAATTAGTTTTCAGGGCTCAGATGGTCTATATTTTTCCTCCGGACAGAAAAATTCTGAAGTTATTTCTGAAGTTCATACTAATGTATTGTGTTTCAAGCCAAATTTTTTTTTCATCAATGGAACAACTATGAGCAGCAAATCCTACCTAAGAATTTAAAACTGGAACAATTTCTTTCCAGGGATAAGTTCTATGTATTGCATTGTAAAAGAAAACTAGATGGAACTTCGACTGCGCGTAGTCAAAATGATGCCTTCGCCATAGAGCAATTCCACAAACCAAAAAAGAGGGAATTTTTCAAATTCATTTTAATTGTAATCCATCAACAGGTTCTCAGAATATCGTGATTACAAGCTTTTTTTCATATACATGTGTGACCCTTTTATCTTTGACCTCATGACCCTAAAAACATGTCTTGAGTTTGAAGGTAATCACGAGAACGGGACGTACAGACGTACGGACGGACGGACAACCCGAAAACTTAAGGACAAAAACAAGTACTTTCTTTGTGAAGTTTATAACAAGTGTACATCCCATAGCGGTTTTTCAAAGCCAGGATTTTTATTAACAGAATAATGTCATCAATGCTGTAATGCCTGGACAGTCCATCCAATGACAATCGTTAACAAACTTGGCACAGATGAGGCTCAGGATTCTAGCTTTTCTGATCACGATCTGATCATTTTGAGGAAATGTATGAAAATACAATGGAAAATCTTATTCATAATTCTACACATTCCATAAATTTTGTTGCATAAAAAATGTGAAAAGTTGACATTTTTTAATCATATGTCCTCCACACTTGAACAGCTTGCACTTGTTGCTTTAGTGGTATCGGAAATGAGAACAAGCTAAAAATAGTGGCCTTGGTGGGACATAGTGCAAAAGGACTTCCTCCATGCCATGGCATTCCGAGAACTGAAACTTCAAATTCCTTAATTATGCATCAATTTAGTATCTACTTCAAATGTGTAACATGTTTTACTAGTAAGGCTGTGCATAACCCGTGTAATGAGGTACTCGAGTACACTCCCAGGCTTACAGGCGAATACTCAAATACTCGGACGCCATGTTGTTTTTTGTGTGTGTTTTTTGCCACCACCATACTGTACATACATGTACTACGGTAGAAGTATCCCAGGTCCGTCTTCGAAAACTCCCGCAATTTTACTTCGATTTGCAGTTGAAGGCGCCGATTTAATAATAATAATAGTAAACAATGCTGTTTTTAAAACCAAAGATGACAGACTGCTTTTCCTCCGAGTCCAAACAGAAATCCGGACATTTGGTCCCAGTTTCTGAGTGGCGAGTTGACAGTGATTGTGCTGGGAAACATTTTTACCCATGGTACCACCATGCCGGCGCTCTCCCCGCCGGGCACAGGTAAGCGTCGGCCTGGACAGTGCCAGGTGCCAGTGACCCGCAATTTTTTTTATAAAACAAAAATTCCTGTTTTGAAGCTCAGAATGCATTAGTGTCATATACATGTACATGTATGCACTGCAATTGGTTAAGTCTCAATGAGCCGCATACCGGTAATGAACTCGACAAGTCTCATTCAATATTGTGAATTAGCATGCAGTGCATATTCACTAATGCACTCGTAAACATCAATTGTCTGAATATTATTTTGTATCACGCATGTAAGCAAAACAAATTTCCGTACATGTATGTTATGGATAAGTGTTGAATTGAATCTCCATCATGCAAACTTACTCAATAAGATTCCATAGGACTTTCTACAGTGTATTCTGTTACAACCAAAACTTGCAAATTTTCCTTAATTATGCACAAATTTCCTTTTGACTTTCAATGTATAACTAATTTTGCAAAAAATAGTTTTTCACAAGATTGCAGACCAGGGCCCTCTTTCATGGGCACAAAAAGTTTCTTGATTACGATTCAACTCTGTGTGGATGAGGGTAATGTATTTGGCATGGAAGAAACCACAAATGAACTGGCCTCGCCCATTTCTTAGAAAATTCAACCGCACCAGGACGCTTTGGGTGCTATAATCTTTATCAGAAAGGCTTTTACAATATTGACGCTACTGGGGCTGGGATTTGGGGTATCATTTCAATTCTGGTATACGAAAATAACTGCTAGATCTACTCCTACTGTTATTAGTAACTGTTATCAATAAAAAAAGGTACTGAAATCCTTATATTTGATTGGCTATTGGCAGATTTGTCATAGATCTGTTGCAATTGCTGTTGATCATCAAATGAAAAATCAAATTTTCAAGTCAAACCTGAGTTCTCCAAAACCCTTAAAGCCTCTGGCCTAATTTTGATTCACTGCGTTAGTAAACAAAGAATGACAAATATGTTAATAAACAAATGATGCCAATTGCCTTTGAGGTCACAAAGAACAATAGACAAAATTAATGACCTAGAACCCTGACCCCCCCGCCCCCAGAAAAAGTATGTACAGTTTGTACATGTACAATGTCCATGTACATACATTGTATGAATTGTACGGCTTTTTAATAAAGAAAATTTACACATCATTTATTCAGAGCCAAAAGAGCCTTAAACTCTGTGTTCTGGCTCAAAACAAACAACTATTAAAGCAATTTGATGCAATGTACATTAGGCCATGTAAAATTGATTTCATGTTGATCGTCCCCGCCCGCTTCCATTTTGGGGGCCGCCTCCTATTTTTTGTTATTTGTTATTTTTTTTTTTTTTTTTTTTTTTTTTGAAAGAAAAAAAACATGAAAAACACTGCTAAAATGGCTCTATTTCTGATTTTAAAAAAAAAAAATTGTCGGCGGCCATCTTGAAAAAAAATAGCCTCGACTGTCAGGGAAAATGTACCGAGCGGCCATTTTGAGCGGCCATTTTGAAATATCAAATATCAAATAACATGGTACACCCTCCTCCTCTTTTTCAAAAAATCCGGACGATCAACATGTAATCAATTTTACATGGCCTTACATGTAGTAGGCTCTGAAGGGTACAGTAGTATCCTGTAGGGTGATTCCAAGCAATATGTCACATTTTACCTGTACATGTACGACACTTATCCACTATTTCATCCAAAAATTGTTCTTTCTGGCCCCCGTCTTATAAAGAGTTGATATCAATCGCAACTACATTGAGATACATGTAGGAGACTGCAAACTTGCTTTTCAGGGAACATTTTTATCTGATGTTCTTCCTGCATAATAACAATGATAACGCTTTACAAATTATTTTCACCTCTTCCCAGAACTCAACCTTCTCTTTAAAGTACAGTGTATGAATCTTAAACAGTAAAACAAATCTCAGACATGCTATTCAAAGCTCATTTTATCCATCTTATCCATTTTTTTTTTTTAATGCAATGATAATGAAAATAAAATTCAGCCCAACTCAGATGGTAGTGCATGTAAAAGAAAGTTTTCTCATAGTTGTCACTCGAAACAGTGAGGTATCATCATTGAAAGGCTGATTTCAGACAACTAAAATTAATTTCTTTTTAATATTGGAAGTTCACTTTTTGTTTACAGATAAAATATCTGAAAGAACCACAACCACATCGCAAAACAATTTTGGTTGGTTGTTCCCCTTCAAATGATCATTCACATCACCCATATCACCATACAATGGACAAAATGTACTTCCTGTTCCTGTGCATTTGTGGTACATACATACAGTACATGTAAATTGCAATAATCAATCATAGCGTAGATTACAGATACTGTAGATACATACATGTAGATGGATAGATAGATGGATAAATAGATGGATAATTAAAGTGTAGATTACAATTTACACTGTGCACGTACCAGTATCTTGTGTACAGTTTATGTACATGTATTTTGTATGACACTTCCTGTTTATAATAGGCTACCCTTAAATATTACCTCTGTACTTACATGTATAACGTTACATACATGAATGTAGATAAAGTTTGTCTTCCAGGACACAAACACAAGTTCGAAGCACACCTTGTGTTAAAACATGGTGACAGTTGTGTTCAAGAGATATTGCAAACGTAAATTTTAGTATTTTTAAACATGTTTGAGATCACCGATAAAAATAAAAGAACAAAATGAAAATGAAAAAACAGAAGGACAGTTTAGGTACACTGTAGAACCTCATTTGTGCCAAAATCAGGGTTTCTGAAATCTTATAGGAGATATTAGAATCTGACTTTGCCCCCCCCCCCCCCCCCCTAAAAAAGGAGAGGTACAGTATCTATTCTTAATGACATGAAACTTTGATAAAGTTTTCCATTCAAATATTTTTTTCAATCTGTGTACCGGTATCATGTTCCAGATTCTGAAAGCACCCTTCAACGTTTTAGATATCAGTTTGTGAAGTGGAACAAAATGTACTTCCTCCTGAACAGACTGTTAAGGTGAAGGATGCCCGCAGAGTTGAATATCATATCCTGTTTCATGTTAATAATAAATGATAATTACCCCTTAGCTTATTATAATGACAGTTGCTACTCACAAAAGGCATTTAATTAACTGCAGTAATACAGGGCTTCAATGGGTTCAATATTTGTTATGTCTACATGTAGGTTAACTTTGAGATCTTTTGTTGCTGTTGTATTTGGTTATTTTGTTTACTTGTGATTTTGTTTCGTTATATTGTGGGGAAAGGGGTTTCTGAAGAAAAGAAAAACATGAAAGAAATCGCAATAATGATAATGAATGTACAACGGTGACCAGCAACAACCCTAAAGCATGCTAAATGTTTGTCTGAGAAAGCAACAACTATCATCTTGGTTTGTGGTTTGTTTGGTGTACCTGATTGCTAAGAAAGTATGTTTGTGCTTGTACATGTAAGTAAGCAACCAGGGGACAGACGGCTTTAAGTCCTTTCCGAGGGACTTGGTAACAAGGATTAATACCTTACCCAGGGGGACTGGTGCATCCACTTGGTTTCGAACCCAGGACCTCCTGGTTACGAGACCACTGCTCTACCACTGAGCCATCACATGTGACATGCAAAACAGGTTAATGCAATTATTTTTAACTAAGGTCTGGGGATAGAAGCATCCATAAATCTTAATACATTTCACTGCCCTAAATTTATCGCAACTGTGTATAACAGGTAGGAGTTGAGATAAATTTCAAGTTGAGATTTATGTGAATCAATCGCAACTATTTATAAGACAGGGCCCCAGGGCCTAACATGTTGATTCTATTCATCAACTGGTCTATTGAAGATTACCAAAGTTTGGTGCTGTATTATTATTTAAATAATTTAATTTGAAACCAGGTACAGTACGTGATCATTCATTTCTTTAAAGGAGGTTTGGATATGGAAAGATATAAGAACGTGGAAGACTTGGCTGGCAGAAAGGAAAATGACAGAAAACATTGAAAGAACATGTTGTTGTACAGTATGTGCTCAGTATGCAGTGTTTTGACTTTTGAGGCAATGGAGGCACTAGACTAGACATTTTGCGTCACCCCAATCCCAATGCATCACTCTGAAACTTGTCATGTAACACTTACACACCTACGAGCACGTACATGTACATGTACATATGGTCATTTTCACAGTAAAGGGTGTAACTTTTCTCAAACAGGGTCAAAATTTCAAAACATGTTTTCATAATCATTTCTACTAAAATTAGTACTATAAGTGTCTAAATTATGGATTTTTTTTGGTTCTGGAGCTTAAACTACATGAGAAACCTGGAAAAATAATGAACAACTGTGACAAATATGATAAATTTGAACAAAAACAACATTTTAATTCTATCAACTTAAATGACAACATTTGTTCTCCAAACATAATTCAATTGCAATTTTTCATTTGCTATTCTAATGTACTTAAAGGCTTATAAAGCTTTTTTGGTCAAACTTATTTAGTCTTTAAAAAAATTCAATGCGTTTGTCAAATTAAAGATAAAATATGACTTTGACATTTAATTTTTCAAATTTACCTATCTTCCAAGAGGGGGAGCAAAATAAAAATTACTCTACAAATACCATTCAGTGAGGGCTAATTACCATGCAAATTCCAAAGAAATCGCATTTCAAATGAGGAAGTTGAAAATTTCTTATGTGTGTGTTTCGGAGGCTTCAGGTTAACAAAATGCCTGTTTCGGAGGCTTCAATCATGTTAACATAAAATGTTGTCCATTACTTAGGTAACATATTAAGAAAAATTCAACTTAAAACTGTTAATGATATGGTAAATTACTAATATAACACCTAAAACATTTGTTTAGAGAGTAAAAATACTTGTTAATATAAAGTACGGTACATACATGTTACAAATTATCTTTACTTTACGATGAGTTTTATGTTCAGTACACAAACATTGCAAAGTCACTTAATAGAATCCATGAGGATTTCAAATCTGTGCTGATACTCAGGGAATATATTGTCAAGTATGTAATTTCCAAGGAAATCACTTTTCTCATATCAAAGTTGAAACATTCAGGAAACATATACATGTATAGGATCAGTTCAAAGTAGTGTTTCGGAGGCTTCAAACATGTTAACACACTATATTGTCAACTACAAAGGCAATATACAAAGCGAAATTTAACCTTACTTTTGAAGGTTTGATGAAATCTTGAACTGTAAGTAAAGTACTTAAAATAATTGTTCACATAGAAACCATTTATGTTAATTCATAGCAATGTACCACTACCCTTCACTTGCGTCTTTGTCATCATTTATTCTTAGTGCATAGAATTAAATTTCCGCACAGTGGCTTCCACGAACTTGTTTGTTATGTGTTTACATTTACACAGACATTCATATATTTGAAACCAATAGCATGGTAAGTATTTACAGGTTTTTGTCCTGGAACACAATTGTGATCTACTTCTAATTTCAAAGAAATTTATCTGCCAACATGTCCAGTTCTCCTCCTTAAAAATTATAAAGGTAAGCTCTGCCTGCTGGGGTAGGGGTCCTGGTTGGTAGAGTCATCTTCTGTATTACCGGTACATCTTTTTTAGGCTGATGGGCTTCACAGTCCTCTGTAAATTCATACAGACCATTGCTGTTCTGGCGCATGAATTTGACTTTGACATTGTCATCAATCAAAGCCTTTACCTAGTAGCAAAATAATAATATATAAAATACAAACTTTCATTAAAACACAGATAAACAGCTTTCAGAATCCATTTCACTTCCTTGAAATATCTCACAGTCCCTTATTTTAATTCACCCTTTAAACTTTGTTCAGTACCACAACACCTGCTCATATACATTTTAGAAAAATCTTTTTGTCTAAGTATTTCTCACATACAGAAAGTTGATCCTGTTAAATGTTTTTTTAATAATCTGAGATCTAACATGGGTAATACTTACAGGAGCCATGAAAACCACCCCACTTGTAATCCTGCTGCTAGATGAAGGTGCATCAAAATATATGGCAACATAATCGCTCACATTTGATGCTGCAATTGGAGAAGAAAATAGGAAATTAGCAGTTTGTACTGCACAGAACAATGTTCATACATATATCTGAGCTTGGACACTAAAAAACAATAAATTTGTTTGATTTTAAAAGTACATCTTGAACGTATATTTGCATAGTGCATCACATAATATTTTATTATTTATCCATGTGTTTTTTAAGAACTAGTTCAGTAGTCTATATGGGCACCATCACTAAGGATGCTTAATGTGTACATTGCACAAATCTTAATTACTAATTAATGACAGACTTGTTTTAATCTGTTTTGCCCATGGATTTGCAGGAATAACCTGTTCAAAATTGTAATATGTACAAGGATTTCATTCATTGTTACTGGTTTACCATTGTGCATAGCCATAGACCTGTATATTGTACACACATGTATATCAGAAGTCTAATTTAAACATTTGGTACTGAGGCAAACCTTAAAAGTCAGGTGACATCCAAATATAAATTGATTCATGTTTATGTGCAGGGCTGCATACAGCTCATAATTTGTTATAAATATATTTCATAGATTTTAAAATATTTTACAATAATTTTCTCAGACCTGCTAAGCTCCACCTAAATAAATATTCCAGATCTCATTCATCTATCTGTTAATCATTAGTGAGCTAACAAGAGAAATTGGTATGTAACTTTCTCCAGCTCAGCACATGCTCACAAATACCTCCACATTACCTTTCTTTTCCTGGTGATGCTACACCACTTCTGACATAGCAACTCATCTGTTGGTATTGTATGGTCTATTGTAAACAAGTGATCAGCTCTGGTTAAGCTATTATACATACCACTGTCTCTTGTTAGCTCACTAATGATTTACAGATGATGTCACAAAATGAATGAGATTTGGAGCATTTTTTTTTTTAGGCTGCACATCAACAGGAATCAAACTATATTTGGATGTCACTCAACCTTTACAACAACAAAAAATGAGTATGATAAAGATACATGTACAATGTACAATACAGATCTTAACTAGGCCTCACTATATTTTTGACAAATTTAAACTTTAAAAACTTTCACACATCAGTTCCATTAGAATGACACATTAAAAAAAGTTCAAGTAAAGAAATTAAAGGACACAATATACAGTTCTTACCTCTATATTCTTGTGCATAACAGTAAGGAAATGAGAGAACTGTCTGCAGTGTTCATGCCTGTCTGGAAGAGATGCTAACTACATGTAGTATCAGATGTTGCTAGCACATGTTGCTGTAACCTTGTCAATATCTTCAAGATCTTCATGATCTATTAATTCGAGTCCTGCCGCGGCACTAATGTCCTTTGGCAAGACATTAATCTACATTTGCCACACTTGACCCAGGTGAGGTAAATTGGCTACCTGGCAGGAATTAATTCCTTGAAATGCTTAAGCGCCGTAATGGAAGCCATGCTAAAGCCGGAGTAATAATTTTCAAATTTGGAAGCGCATAGAGACGTTCAATATGTGCTATAAAAGAACCGAATATTATTATTATTATTCCATTGTCTTAAAAGGGGTTGTACACACTGCTTCCCTAACAATTCTAGAGGGTTCTTTACCCACCAAATTTCTCTCCTACTGTTACAAATGGTTTTTGGATGGCATGGCCTATGCCATTTGATCCTAAGGGGTTGGCAAAGAGCATAATACATGTGGTTAACACTAAATGAAGCCTCCGAAACAAATTGGATAAATGTTAAGGATGTCTTATAATTTGGGAAAATATAGTGATTCATTTTTATATTTTATATATTAAAATATTCATTAAACTTGGAAGATTTATATGTATCAACTTTTTTTATTATTTGGTAAATGATTCTTACATTATCAAGG
The DNA here is from genome assembly GCA_035222895.1 of Strongylocentrotus droebachiensis. NCBI lineage: Eukaryota > Metazoa > Echinodermata > Echinoidea > Camarodonta > Strongylocentrotidae > Strongylocentrotus > Strongylocentrotus droebachiensis. Next base: position 10,273 of record JAVYIG010002655.1, on the reverse strand, counting down.
TTTGAAACGGGTGAATACTCCTAGCACTGGTGTAAAATTTCTTTCTGAAATGCTGACTATTGTAAATCGTTAAAAATATAAAAATCCAATAACATCTAACACATTCCTGTACTTTATTAGACCAAAACCAAACATAAAATAGGAAAACTGTAAACATTCCCCTATCTGTAAAATCACAATAGCAAAAAATATGGTGTTAACTACAGTTTGAAGCCTCCGAAACAAGTTTTTTGGGTTATTAGTAAGTCTTGAAAAAAATTAACTGGATATCTATTTACTTTCAACTTCAAGGGAGCCTGCACATCCTAACATATGATTGCCATGCAGATTTAACATGAAACACATCGGTCTAGGTATTTAAAAAATGAAAAATAATCTTTTTGCTGTTTCGGAGGCTTCAAGTGTTTCGGAGGCTTCAAGTGCTAACGGAAAGTTTGTAATGTCTATTATTTTCTAATAGTTGGGAATATTTAAGCTGTTTATTGACAAGTGACTTAGGGGTCCTTATGCTACATTTTGATATAATGATTGGATAAATTCCTACATTCATATTTGTACAAGCTGTCCGAATAGTTTGTTTTGGAGGCTTCAAATCAGCTAACGGAAAATTGGGTCGACTCAGTCAAACTTTTAAAAAATTCTTACAAGCAACATGCTCAGAAAAATTTTGTCATTAGTTGGAAGTATAGATATCAAGTGTTATATCAAGAACAAAAGAAATGATAGAAAGCACTTTTTAAACCAGAGCTCTTCACATGAAGTTTGTTAACTATTGTTAACGGAAAATGAAGTCTCCGAAACGACAAATTACAACACTCTGTTCTCAAAAATAGATGAGCCGTTACAGTTTAAACTTCTTTGGCACTTTTCATTGAACATCTAACTTCACATTCTGCATAACAAAAACAATCCTCACTGTTCCTGAAAAAAATGCAGGGCTTTACAAAAATGTCTATGTATTTTGTGTACACCAAAAGGGTCACATTTAGGGTACTTATGTGCCTGCCAAAATTTAACGAAGTAATCCCTGAAGATGTCTATGCTACCCAAGGTAGCACCCAAGTAGGTTACTCATATGCCAAAATATCTTTGAATTCTGTAGCTTTATGAGATCACTAGAGATAAAAATGTTCAAATTTCAGAGTTACACCCTTTACTGTGAAAATGACCATATATGATCATAATTTGTGCGAGCGAGCGAGCAAAAAATGTCACCCTAGATATTAAATGTTTAATAGAACTAAATTTTTATTTTTAGAGGGTTTTTTTTTTTTTCCGGCGCTCTGCGGGTGTACAGTGCATACATGTATGTAGGGGTCCCGATCCGCGCGTTGGCAATGCGAAAAATGGATTACACGTAATATGGGTTATCCGTCTTCCCCAAGGATTTATTGTTCATAACGTGAAAGTCTCTGTACAAAGTAAGCGTGAAATGCATCAAAGGAGCATCATTGCAGAATCCGTTTTTTCCATCGACAACGCGCGGATCGGAAATAAGAATTGTCTACAGAAATCTGGACGATCCTTATTTTTTAGGACGTGTCTGTCCATGTTAACAAAGACGATCCTCGTTTAAGCGGGCGATCCTTATTCTCGGACCAGCGCCCCTACTGCTACAGCAGTAAAGGCCAGATTCACAGATTCAAAGCCAGTGGACTTCATTCATGGGTATTTTATTTGTAGGCCTACATGTATGGTGGTGTGACCAAAGTTCGCGCGTGACCTAAGTTCGCTATCTCAAAAAATCAGTAAGATTTCGAAAATCTGATATCACCAATGGAAAGAGGAACATGAAACTACTCGAACATGAAATTTTCTTTGGAATTGGGTACGAAATTGTGAAGATATAGACAAAAGATCAGTACATTTTGCCATCTTTTGCGTCCGTTCCGAAAAATTATCAATTTACCGATAAGGGTCAGAAAATCTTCAATTTGAGAGCATATTTCCTCAAAATTGTAAGTAAAAAGTGGTACCAACTGATTGTATGATATATTGCCTTGCAAATTATGATATTACCTTATTTTTGATGGATCACATTTTTTGATAAATCAACTGTAAATCCCCGTGCGTGAAGTTAGGTCTCGTTCTTTTTATGACTTTTTTAGATGCAGCGCGCACGCACGATCGAACATCGAATTTTTAGATCGCGATATCTCCGAAATCCTTCGACGATAAATTTTGTAGTTCCATCAATCTTATCTGTAGATAAAAAACTTTGCCGTCCATTTGGTAATAATTTAAATAAATAAATTTGTGTAGAATATGAGACATCATAGATCGAATATCACATTTTGTAAGCTGTTCTAAAATGTCCGCGAACTTTGGTCACCCCTTCATATGTCACGAACTTTTCAAAACATTCCACTGAAAACCTTAAATCTGTACTGTAGTACGAAGAAATGTCTGGTTAATGGTCAACGCATCACACATATAGACCCCTACTAGTATGTACATGTAGATCTAGGCCTAGATCTAGGCCTACATGATAAAAAAAAAAGTTGGCCTTGCTCGACTATCTAGATCTAGATCTAGTCTAGTCGACAATGAATGTGGGGTTGCAAAATGCCAAATTAGTGTGCTGATCAGTTCCTCGCACGTGCATGCTAGCACATTTGCTATACCTTGTCCTTGTATAGGAATGACCTGATAATGATATTAGCAAAATGAAATTTAGCATTCTGCATCACCAAATGTCAGTTTTATTAAACAATTCCCCACACCAATTACCAGACGGTTACAATCGAAATCTTCTGGGCTAGCTAGTTGTGCAGTGTAGCCCTAGCCTAGCACACACAAAACAACTCACGACTCAGTCAATTCAAACGCCCAATTTTTTTTCCACCATCACTCAAATTCAATCATCGACAGATATTAATTCATTAAAATTTCAAATTATAGTTGATTCCCTTGGACTACTTACATCGTAGAAAGGTTCCGACTCCTTTAAGGCGCGATAGAGCCATTCTCTTGGATATTTCAATAATCTTTAGAAGTTAATCCCATATTCTACTTGTCTGTCTCTCGCTCGGTCGAGTCTCGACGGTACGATCGACCATATAAACACGTAAATATGTGGAAGCACTAGAACATCCAATAAGACGTGCTACCGTAGTACGATCTATAAGGAGTGGTAACAGCGGTAAGTTGATTTCTACGTTGTGTGGCTGCAATTTGGCATATAGAATTCACGCATGACTAAAGACCTTTGACCAAGGGACTTTTCTAACTAGGAATTGGTAGCAAGGATACCACAAGATGGCATCCTTCTAATTAATCTAAAAGTTCCTGAATTCGTTCTATCTTCTAATTATACAATCTCAGTTTAATACATATGATTACTAATTGTATGCATACTTCTTGAGGATAGATCTCCCTTGACAAATGACAATTCAAAAGCTTGTCAGAGGCTTGTCCGACATAGCAACATTTATATAGAGAGATGCCCGTATATAATTATTAGCAGAACGTTACCAGCGGTTTTAGAGAGAAAATCTTTTTTTTTTAAAGTCCACCCTGATAATTCTTTATAAAGAAAAGCAGAAAACTAGAAAAAATTATTGAAAGTTTGAGCAATATCCGATTATAAATAGGAAAGTTGTAATTTTGGGTAACACAAATTGTCAACAGTGTCAACTGCCAAGTATTTTGCGAGGTCCTCTCCAATTTGCTCTGTACACAAAATTTCAGAAACTATTAACTTTCATTTTCTTTTTTAATAATGACGGAATATCTTTGTTTCATATTATAGTTGCAGAGCTACCAAGTGTCACCCCACTAAGGGCCTTAAGGTGGGCCCCTGGATACTCATCTGGCCGTAATTTAATGCCTAACTGAACCCCTAAACTTCTGGGGGCTCCGCCGTTTTTCAACCAGAGTGCCGCACGAGTATTTTAGTTATATATTTAAGATAAATTATGGAATAATGTCAACTCCGTGGAAACAAAGTATCAGAAACCGCAAGATCTCCAAATACAGATTAATTGGGGTACGGCAACGATAAGGAAATAACATTTCTGCCACGGGAGGGGGAGGGGTACTAGCCCCCCCCCCCCCCCCCCCCACTCACTCAGTGTTACTAGGGTACGCATAATGCATGTTCCCTACTTTTGAAAACACCCCCAAGTCCGGTGTGTAAAGTCAATACGGGCCGGATTTCTGTGTACTATATACGAGCCGGAAAGTGCGTGAAAAGTACCCCTTTACCGGACATTTTGGTAACACGCATAGTATCCCTCCGTTCACGAAGTGGGGGGGGGGGGGGGGGTACTAGCCTAATACGGTGTACTCCGATGTGCCGCAAAAAAAGTCCTTAAACATGGGGTTTGATTTGTGCTGCAAATTACCTAAAAGAGCCCCCCACTTTTCAGATCTTGGCCTTAAACATTGGTTTCTATTCTTCAGGATAATATCTCACCCATAATCTCGCTAAAGACAAAATTCCAGATGCAAAATCCCGCAAAAATAATTGAAATCATTACGCTTTTTCATATATGGTCCTCGCCGATGGTCGCACAGATTTAAAAATTCACTGCCTATCATTAATTTGAGCTCCGCTAGCTTTTGACTAATTTATAAACGGGTAATCCCCCGCCCCCCCCCCCCCCCCTCTCCCCCCTCCTCGAGCGTACGCAAAACAAATCTGTGTAAGCAATAAACGAAGGAAAATCATTCATGCAAATGGAATATAGCAAAACATTAAACGTGGGTTGCGTTTTGAATAGAAGTCCCAAATAGTGGGTACCATTTTTCTGCCAAAATGACCCTTAAAAATGGATGTGGGTTTAGACACTTCAGCCGCACACCCAGAACGCAGAAATAAAAACAAAACAAACAAACAGCGAGGTCCATAAATATCCCAATAATGATACAAACTGTTGGAGGTGGTGATTTAAGCACTTGGGCAGTAGGCCTATTCTCAAATGAAGTATAGGCCTACATGAACATATTGTTGCCTTAATTATATATTTTTTTCTCGCAATTACCAAATTCATTTTCAACAGCTGGTGTGTCACGGTCTCATCGGCTTCGTATCCCGATAGCGCCCACAGACTTTCTTCGTTCATCTTGACTTTTCCCCCCTTTTTTTGTTTACCTTTTAAAAAATAATGTTTAACTTTATTTTGTAATACATTTATTAACTTATGTATTCTTTGATTCATATAATGGTGATGGTGTTGAATATGAAGATAACAATGATAATGTAGATGATGAGGATGAGGATGAGGATGAGGATGAGGATGATTTTTATCTATAAAAAAAAATCTCCCTGAAGTATATAAAGTATTTCAAAACAAATTTATAGACCAAAAAGTTATGCCCCATTTTGGTTTTGTTCAACTTGAACTTGTATTCTAATGTACTACCCCCATCTACGTTCATTTACTTCGTAATAAAAGTCGATATTATTTTTCTCCATCCGTCTTCAGCGGCAGCAGGTTTATTCCAAATCAAATCAAAGAGTAACGAGTGATGTTACCAAAAAGTAATGCGACTAGGAGCATTGGAGCAAACATACGACATGGCCAAGGACCAACTGCCAACCATTTAATGTCGAGATATAGACATATGGTGCTTATCAATTTAGTGATTGAATCTGATATAATATAGATCTATTTCTGAGATTTTAGCAAGACTTGGTCTGAAGTTAACTTCGTTTCTCCCTCCACTCATCTTTTCGCGTCTGCTTCTTTTCTGGTAGAACAGCTCGGGAGAATAATTTGCTCTGAAATAATTTGGCATAGGAAAGTTCTGATTGTGATCAGTAGCAGATCTTGAGGGGGATTGGGGCTCAACACAATCTCCAGTTTTTTTTTTGTCAAGCCCACCCCCCCCCCCCAAAAAAAAGGCTGTCTTTGAGTGTCATGTTGTGTAAAACGGACCCGCCCCTCCCCCCCCCCCCCCCCCGAAAAAAAAAAAAATCAAATTACGCATATGTGCGCATGCGTGTAGCTCCGTGTTAATTAATTTGGCCCTCGACCTCCGGCCTGCTCTCGAAATAAATGGTGCAACACTCAATTTGTGTTTTACAGCTGCTAATTCTTGTGACGTTGGAGAGCTGAGAGCGAGAGGAAGATGGGTTTTACTTATCTATAAACGGTAACTAATTTAAATCACTTATATAGGAGAGATAGATTGAAGTTAACGAAAGACTGTTGCATTGTTGGATACAATTCTAAGATTCGCTCTCCAGTCTCTGAGCTCTGTGCATGTGTCACTGACAGACGGCTGAGATGAGCGCTTCATGCTCGGCTTCAGCGGCCTGACCCGGCCCGCGCCGCAGCGCCGCTCCTACTCCTAGACCAGTCTTACACATAACCAGTTCGGTGTGTTTACATCTACCGTAGATCGGATTTGAATCAACCGCAGAGGTCAGCGACAAGCTTTATTCGTTAGATATTACTACTAACTTTAGTCTATGTTATAGTTTATATAGTTTTCTTAAGTTCTTTCTATCTTAATTCTTAGAAATAAAGTAACTTTACTAGATCTAACGTTAGATCTAGATTAGTTTGATGCCTGGTGCATGGATGATGGTGTTGACTGTTGTGTGTGTCGGAGAGGCGGCCGCGGAGGATCGACCGGACGCTCGCTCAACAAGTTTGCGAGTACTAAACTTAATGTTAAGCAAAGGCAAAGTCAAAGGCAAAACTGTCACTATCGCCAATGGCAATGCCATGGATTTAACTTAAAATTGGTTAACCAAGTCTATCCATCATTCATAATATTTGTCATCTGGTCATTCATGATATTGTCAACAGAATTCTTAAAATAATTTATAAATATTGCATGTAATTATTGTAAACTTCTTCACTAAATCACCTGTCCATATAAGTTATAGACCTAACATGATAACCAACCTGTCCAGACGCAGATTGACATTTCTAACCTACCATTGCCCATAACATGACATAGGGTCTAGTCTATCTAACTTGGACCTAGTTGACCTCAGTCTTTGAATCTAGATAGATCTAGATCTGTTTTATTTAGTCAGTCTGATTTTTTGATTTTTTTTTTTATACTAGTTATAACGACGGTCAATATTATTTGTTCAGGACATTTGAACTTATTTATACCAAGTAAAGACAAAAGTAAACCTTGGGTTGCGTGAACAATTATTTGTATCACTGTTGATTGATTAAGACTAGACTAGACCTCCACATCACAAAGTGCAAAACACAAGTATTCGTTGGCTGAAATATTTTAACTCCTGAAGTATATTGTAAATTTTAGCAAGTTGAATAGATTTGTGGACCAGTCTACATATAACTCAATTTTTGGTTTACCTTTGCTTGAAATTTTCTCATCTGAATCAGTGCTCCCTGACATAGAAGATGTCTACTTCTGAGAAGCATCCTCAATTGACCTGCCAAGAATTAAGTAAGCAATGCAACGATGTTGATTCCAGTTCTGTACAGCTACGCAGTCGCTTGAAACGCCGAAGTCTTTGTAAGAACGCGTCTTATGGTTCATATCAGCCAAGCATGTACAGAAAGGTATGGGGGGTACAAAGACCCAAGGTCTGCATAGAAAGCTGCATTTATAATTTTATATGCAATTTTGTATGCAAGAGGCTTTCTGCTGATGTGCTAAAATCTGTTTTCCCTTTTTTTTTCTTTTTTTTTTTTTTTTGGGGGGGGGGGGGGGTTCGCTCGCTATTCATAAGGACCGCTATTCATAACGACCACTACCCATGACGCTATTTATATTTTAAGAAAAGGGTCTTTATTTATAAGGGTCATTGTTCATAAGGACCACTATTCATAACGAAGAAGAGGGTTGCTATTCATAATACAAAATCAGGGTACTTATTCATAGTGGTTCCTATTCATAATGCAAGAAGAATGAATAGCGAATAGAATATAAATACTTGAATAGCAACCCTCATTTTGTATTATGAATAGCGGTCGTATGAGTAGTGACCCCCAATATAAATCATTTATAGCGCCCCTTCTTCTTTATGAATAGTGACCCCCTTTCTATTTTATGATAGTGGTTTTTCATGTATAATCTTTTCAATGGTAAAAACTACATAAGAATAGAAAATATCTTTCATATTCAGCTCTTACTAAATAATACAGTCAAACTTGCTTTAGTGACCACCTGTCTACAAAGACCACATTTCCTTAAAAATTATTCTCATTGAAACATGTACTAAAAGAACCTGTCTACAAAAAACACTTTTTTGTTTTGCCCTTGGGCGGTCACTATAGACAGGTTTGACTGTAGTAGGAATACTTTTTTCTGCAGATATACACACAAAGTTATTTTTGTGGTAAAGTAGAGGTTCAAGCAACATCTTTAGCCCAAATATTCATCTTTAATAAGTAATTTTTGACTTTTCATTGGTGTTAGAATTCCAGGATCTATGTCTAACACCACCATTCTCATCTTAACTTAATATGAATCTAATCAATATTGTTTAATTTTCGGATTTGACATTCTTCTAGGTTTCAGTTGGAAGTGTTTCACAAAGTCTAGATCAGCATTCAGAAAGTGAGCCAACAGGAACGAGGTTTTATCACAGTAGGCTCGAAGAACTCTCAAAAGAATTGGAGACGCTAGATGATCATTTCATTGATAATGATGACGACAGTGATGATGATCAGGAAGAGGTGAAATACTTGCATCCATATTTTTTAGATTTCATAAGATTTAGATTATTAGTAATCAAGTAAGACTTTGAAGGAAAATCGAAGCCAAAGAAATTGTATGTTATCATTGTCCTCGAACAGCTAGGTAACTTCTCTTCTCTTCTTTTTTAATTTATAATTTCTTCTGATCTGCCTATAATTGTCAACAAATTTAAAACCATTGCCAATTACTTTGTTACTTCTATTTTTTTTAATAGAAGCATAAAACAACAACAACACCAATAAACAAGAATTAGAAAACCAATCACAAAAATGTTTGTTCACTATTATTGTATTTTGAAATGCTCAGCTATGAAGCTTCTGCAAATTCGTTAAAACCGTCAGGCCTCTGTAATCTCTACCTGATGCTGAGAACATTGTGGTAGAAAGCCTCTCTTGTCAATATCTATGTAGTTGGTCTGCAAATAATTTATTGTGAAACTCAAATGTAAATCGTCTACCTCAGGCTCAGGGTCAGTCAAGGAAAACAGTTGAGGAACCCCTGGTCTACAAAGAAGGCATTTCAAATTCTTTCAATTAACATCTTACTGAGTTCATATTAAATACAGCATCCATTTCAGATTTAACCTGTGTCATAAAATCTAATCTGTGGCGTTTTTGTATAATTATGTGATGCAGTAATGGTTCAGAAAGAGTGTCGGTTTAGATAGGGTTTGGAAGTGTACCATAATTGTATGATGTTTTGTTTGACAGGAGTGGGACAACTGCCAGAGAGGAGGAGCCCACATCTCTGCATACAGGTGGCTACCAAATAGTGAGGAAAGCAATGATGACCATCTCCATGAGCCACAAGACTTCTTGGATGATATCGGTATGTCTTAAGTTATCTAGCTTCTATTTCATTTCATTTTTTAATTTCATTTATTTTCATATTTCTCATGTTACATATACATTTCAAAATAAAGTACAAGTTTCTTTGTTTGTGATGAAATAACAATCAATGATACACAATAAATAACATAAAGATAAGTGGTCAATATGGAGTACTGATTTAACTGAAAGAAATATGATGGACCTACATGAAAGCAAGCTTGTACAGCTCAGTTTAGGCCCAGGTGAAACACATGCTCCAGCAACAGTTGTTCCACGCTCTATTTCATATCAAATTTATGTTGGTCTTTTTCCTTCTCATCTTTCTTTATGGCTACTCTTGCGTGCCTATACAATGTACATGCGTAAATGGCCCATAATTCATTTCAAAAATGCTTCTGAGATTTTTTTTTATTTTAAATCTCTGTAGGGATTTCTTATCCATCGCTTTTCCCTAGCTGTCTTACATAATTATTCAGCTCTCTCTCTCTGTTTCTCTCTCTCATCCTATTCCTAGTTTTAATTTCTCCTCTATCTCTTCTCCTTACTTATTGTCTTGTAATCCCTCCTATCCCCTCTCTCTCTCTCTCTCTCTCTCTCTCTCTCTCTCCCTCCCCCCCTCTCTCTCTCTCCCTCTCCCTCCTCTCTCTCCTTCTTGCTCTGTAAGTCTAGTCGATGCTTGACCTTCTAATATCAATGATCATATAGTCTTATTAATACAAATTTTAACCATAATTAGCTTCTTTTTTTCTTAAGGAGAAATTGATTGATCCTAAGTATGGCTTCTTCCACATCTTCAGTAGATTAAC